>UELU01137984.1:3889-15889 GCA_900490025.1 Megastigmus dorsalis | reverse complement strand
CATACAAGGGCCTGCATTAATGTATCCAACATTTTTTAAAAGCCCAAATAAGGTACAGTCGTGGTTAACCTTATATTGGGCTGACCACTTTAGGGCCAAACGTCCGCCTCGTCACGTGCCGTACTTGCCGCCCTTAAGGCAAATCATTTAAGGGCCTTACGATCAGTTAAGGCGGACCAGTAATTTTTTCCGTTCGGGTTTTGTATTGTGTTTATTAAGTATACATAAAGCGTTAATGTGATTTTATATGCGAGTTATATAATATATGTTGTTAGGCCGTAATAAATAAAAATAATATACCGTTGACATTAAAAAAAAGTGCGTACCGAAATGTATTTGTTTACCATTAAGTGTGTGTTGAAACTTGTATATGTAAAAGTATATATAAGACAGTATAACGAAATTCTTTTATGTGACTCTCAAGCATTAAATTTATCCAGTTGAATAAAATTTAAAATTTACTATTTAACATAGTAATTTTTATAACGCTGAAAGTATGTCTCACCGCTGCTATGTATTATAGTAATTTCTGCTAAGGTTATAATAAAATTTATTATAACATTTTTCTCAGTGTATAAACCAAAGAAGATTCGCCAGCTGTTTTACCGACATCAAGTTTTTTCAGCATCCTAATTTAGTAAATCGGCCAATCGACTTGTAACTTCAGTAAATATTATAAAATGATCATAAATGAAGCGCGCTGAACCTAGAAATTTCCGAAAAATAAGGTATGGCAGAAGCTAGTGAAGAAAATATCAAATTTTTGATGAAAAAGATTCAAATGAAAAAGATTACATTTACATAATTTATTGGTAGATCCTGAGCTGAACGTACTTCATTTAGGATCATTCTATAATTTCCTAGAGTGTCAAGTCAATTGATTAATTTGTTAAAGAAAAAAGTTTTAAATATCAAACAAAAAATTTATCAATTTTTCAAGGTGGCATCAATTATGGCATTTTTAATATCTGGTTCTAAATTTTTTTTATTGATCATGGTAACATTTTACAACTACTTCCCAGAGTTTTAGCGATTCTCAAATTTTTAATTTATCCATTGGTGTGGAATGCCCCATATAATATACATATGTATACATTCTAATATTCTACCCTCGAATATGTTAACATTATGATAACATTAGTCATGACGCTGTGAAATGTTTTAATGACTCGTCAAAATATGATCTGACAGGTGTGCACTGTCTGAATTATTCAATTTGGTTAAAATATCCATTCTTTATTCAAATATTGGATATACAATACGAACCAGACCAGCGAACAGGAAAAGATTTTCCTCTGCTGGGTTACTTTTGTAATGTGTTATTATGTGCAATTTATTGTATATTTTCTTCTGGTATTGATGAATAAATAAATAAATAAATAAATAAATATTGCCTCTTATAACATAAATCTGATAAAAAACATTCTTTAGTACTAAATCAAAGTTTACACCGTGGTTGGTACCTATAACCATATTCAGAAAATGTCATGAATATTTATTAATCCCTATATCGATGCGTGAACTTGTTAATACCAAATCAATATTTTCTTGCCCAAAAAATATACAGAAATCTTTTTAAAAAGAATCAAAAAGTTAATTCTGTCATTAAGCGTTACCTATTACGACCACTTTAATCACTTGAATCAAATTCGCTTTTTGTTGCAAACCAAAAAGAGCGAAGGACGAAATCCTAAAACCACTTACCAAGCCCAATTCAATAAAGTTTCAATCAGTGAGCTCTCTTTTTTGATTTATTTATATTTACACATGCTCATGCGAAATGCAGTAGCGACCCATGCACTAACACAATTAATTCCCGGATACTCCGGTGTGCAGAGGTAAAATAAAAAAAACATCGTGTTTTTGCAGGTTGCATGGCTGAGCGTAAACACACAGACGATCCTAACGATAGCCAATCACGTGATTACAAAGAACCATAGGATAAGCGTCACGCGCAGCGACCATCGCACGTGGTACCTGCATATACGAGACGTACGGGAGTCCGACGCTGGCGTTTACATGTGCCAAATCAATACGGACCCGATGAAGAGTCAGATCGGCTACTTGCAAGTCGTGGGTGAGTGAAAATAAACTGCTTTGGAGTCCCTCCGTCGTGAAATTGTGCAGAGAGGTGACTGCTCTCATCAGATTTCATAAACGTGACAACTTTAAATGTTCCGAGTGCTTAATATAATAAGTCTAGCATTAGATGTAGAAAACTTATAGGAATTTTGGAACTTATGAAACTTATTCAAATTTAATGTTGCATGAAAAAGTGTAACTGTAGACAGTATATATTATATATTCAATTTAATCACTCTTGGTACAATTATGAACAGTCGAGTATTCCTTAAGCATATCGCTCTCTTTCGAAAATGTAACATAACCGTGCGAAAGAACGCTTGTGTAAGTAAATAAAAATAGCAATCTGTTATACTTGTTGGCATATGTGAAAAGCTAAGTACTCTAAATCCAGATGATATGCGCAATCAACTTAAAAATACTCGACTTGAAATGAGAGTTTCAGCCAGTGTAAGGTTAAAAGAAAATATTTCTCATATTTTTAAACTAAAACGTCTGTCGAGACTCGCGTATCTTTACAGTTTATTTTGAATGCCTAGATTTCTTTGACGCAAACGCTTTTCTTGGAGAGAACATAAAGTATAATCTTTTTAGTGGAGTATAATCTTCTTAGCAAGGAAAATAAGATCTTTAAAGTCGATTACTCTTTTATATAAAAAATGTGTATTTCAAGTATCTCGACAGTATTATAAATTATTAAAGGAAATTAAGTAACGTTAAACATCTGTCTTTCAATACTTAATTTAGAGGAGACAATCAGAAACAGACAATCTGTTTCATATAAAAAATCTTATATTTCATAACAGATGATTACTGTCATCAACGAAATTGTATATAGCTAATCTTTTATCACATACAGCACACAAACACATAAACACTCTCACACACACAATACACATACACGCACCTATACATACACCCGCACCCACCCTCACGCACACGCACATGTGCACACACATACACACTGACTTACACACACCCATCCACACACATACACACGCACCTACACACGTCCGCCAACACACGTACCTACACATACACACAACCACCCACACAATGGTACACAATGATTCATCTATATTGAGTAGAGTCTGACGTCATAGACTGACTAAACATTTCCTGACTGACCACTAAACAATAGTACTTTGATATAATGTATATCGTTGATGTTTTATTCCCTTCGACTGTTTTAGTAGATGTTGTAAAATATTCAGGAATCATACTTGCAGAAGATGCTTCTGAAGATTATAGCTACGTCTAAAGTTAAAGTCGCCACTTAACTGGAACTAAAATATTTCATAACGTATCTCTGCCGAAATTTAAAATAGGCCCCATTTGAATATACGTATATGTTAAAAATGTACCAGGTCAACACACTATACCAACATTTTTCTGAGCGAAGAAAAAAAAAACTGATAAACTTTGCGTATTGAATTAACTATCGGTGTCGAGGACTGAAAGGGTCTCGTTAGCGACGTCGCGCAGTGATATCAATGTCAAGCGAAACTAGCACAGCGAAACAATGCAAAATCGCTCTCTGAAATTTCACTGCGCGACACAAACGGTATATATAGATCCACGGTTCCGTGTGTGCACCGAGGGTTGCTCCCCGCCCCCCAGCAACTTGGTCGGCGCGCGTCCTTTTGCACGCCGACGCAGTTATACAGCTGTAATCCAAAAAGGGCGCCCCGTGTGTGTTGTTGATTGCAGTGCCGCCCGACATTCTGGATTATCCAACGAGCACAGACATGGTGGTGCGGGAAGGCAGCAACGTGACGTTGAAATGCGCGGCGACGGGCTTGCCGACTCCCAATATCACGTGGCGGCGCGAGGCCGGCGAGCTCATACTCCTGGGCAACGGTCAAGGAGGTAAGGCTCTCTTGTTTGCTCCCTCCCTATATATATATACATATACCCAAATATCGTATCGACTTACATTGCCCATCCCCTCCCCCCTTCCCACTCCCACCGCTACATACACTTTTGAACGTGCAGCCTCGAGATCGTGTTGCATCTTTCCCTAACTTTGTGCCCTAGACGTCTGTCCGCTGCTCTTATGCAGCATAAATGTCTTGAGTTTTTTTGGTTGATGCGGGTTCGGACCACTAAGTTTGCAGGAATTTCGTATATACAAACTTCTGAGATCGCATAATTTGGTGCTTCCGAGTAAGTGGAAAACTTACTTTCCACAACCTATCATCGCGTGTTTAAGGAATTTTATTTCTATCGAAATTATTTCAAGTGAAATTTAATATTCGGCGAAGATGGGATCGTATATAATACACATGAAAAGTTGGTGCGAAAGTTGGGAAAGATGTATATCGATGAACAAATTGATGCAGGCTAAGTTTGATAAGACATGTCTTATTGTACCCCGCATGCATCTACTTACGTGTACCTGCATTTTGTAGTGGATACCAGTAGTCTATGTCGTACCCTATACTTAAAAAATTCTATTAAGTTAGTTTTTTTATTTTTTGATACCCAAACTTTTCGTCGGAACTATTTGGAAGTAACTTTAGGCAGCAATCTTTTTTTTAAGGTGGTTCTTTACGAAATCAAAGTGCTGGATATTATTATGAGAAAAATATAGTATTTGGTTCTTTAAATTTCAAACAAAATAATAGATTTTTTTCCAACCCCTTACTTAACTGAAACACTCAAGATAATAATATAAAAATATAATATAAATGTTGAAAATTTGTACTTTCTAATAGTTGAATGATAAATGGGAATAACCGAACTAATTAAAAAGATATTTATTGCAGAAAATTGAAAACGTATGATTTCATAAATTTCTCTCTATAAGTTAGTAAGTCATTGTTACGTACACACATCATTAATAGTATGTAAACATCGTTATTTTGATAACTAATGTAAACTAAAACTACCATAAAATTTATAAATAAATGTAATAAACATCATTTATCTAAATCGAACAACAATTTCGCATTCTTTATTATACACTCTCAATTGACTAAGGAATCAGTGAAGAACCACCGTAAAAACCTTTTTATTTTACTGTATATGCCAAACCTTACACATATTAATACTACGCGTATCGATAAAAAATATACTTATAAAATGTATTTATGAGAAAACACATATTATTTATGCAGTAATGAAATTACAAATACGATTTAATACAAAGCAACTATTATATGATTTGCCTCTAGCAATCCATCGGATTTGATTTACAATCAATCGGTGAAGTATGGCATAAACTAGATTAACGGTCTATTTTATGTACTATTACTTACGACAATGTAGCATGGATTTGCAATAGCTCTCGGTGATGTAAGGACAGCCTCTTGGAACATTGAATACTACTGATCAATACGATACCACTGACCTGTCAAAGTAGATCTCGATTTCAAAGAGTTCGTACGATATTGTATCAAGTATCAAAGATATTCTTCGTAGTAAACGGGGATCTGAAGAAGAATATTGATTACAACAACGTTTACAATAACGATCAGACTATTGTGTTTTCAGAGACATTAATAAACTGTGTATAATTAATTTGAATTTTAACTAAACATTATAGCCTTTATTGACTCAGAGGGGAGTTTAATGATGTATTAACATAAACCGTGCATGAATTCTCCGATAGAAAATTCGGTCGATAGAAAATTAAAAAGGCAATTTTTCTACTTGAACGTTGGAATATTAAATAGTTTGTTCGCATCATTAACGAGCTGCACGCGGCCATATTTATTGAAGCCGTCGGCAAGAAACAGTGCGTAAATATAGTTGAAGTGAGTGGTTATAATTCAAGTTGGTTGCGCTGCTGCATCGGGGCGGCTGAGCAAAAAACTCGTATTGACCAACACTCCGGGATAATCTATAAAAGCAGTATAATCTGTGGCCCGGTCGTTAATAACACTTCTCGCGCGGGCGGCAAGACACATCGTGTGCGGGCAGCAAGAAAACCTGTCGAGTAGTACTGGCCGGGTGAATAACGCGCGCTAACACGATTTCGAGCCTCTGCGGGTTTTACTCGTCTCTCTCTCTCTCTCTCTCGCCGCCACTGCTGCCCTATACTACCACCTCGTACCGACCTATCAGCTCTGTTTACGCAAATTGCAAAGTCAAACATAAAAAGACGAAATTACTTACGGCGAGCTGGGCCAGAGTTGTGCGAGCTTTGCCTCGTTACTTGTAAATGCACGAGAGAGGCTGCTGATATTGCTGGGATTGCAAATGAAGTGTGATGGGATAAAAACTTACTGGGATGCTCGCTGTTGGTTATGCGCTAGAATGTTAACGCTTAGTCGCGAGGTATAATCGTGAAGGCTTGCAACAGGCTTATATTATGTAACAGGCTTGTATTAAATTTGATTTTACTGTATGGTCAATTTGCAACTAATTTCTTTCTTATCAGTAGTTTTCCATCGAGATGCTGACAGAAGAATTCCGTTGCACCTAATTCTGCAATTTGCTTTTTATGCGTGTATAAATAAGAGAATCAAAGCAAAGATTAAAACCTTATATATTTTGAATATTTTTTTAAGATACAGAATTAAATAGTATCAATGAGATCAAAATATCAGGACTCATCGTAATAATTTTTTATTCTCTTTGAGAATTTATTCATATAATACTGTAGCGATGAATTCAATAATTGTATCAGAAGTGCAATAAATTTATAATATGCAGTTGCTGCATAATAGAGACAATGAGAGTTACTCACGCAAAAGCTTTGTATGAAATCTGCATAAACAACAATGTATAAATTTCGTTTGAGTTTTTTTCAAACGAATATCATATAGATACATGTATATGTATAGATGAAAGTTATCGATTGCAGTAAAGAGTGATAAACGATATCCATTCATTCAAAATTATTTGAAACTGCACGGAAATTTTATTCTGTTTCATTAATTTACTGCATATAAGTTAAATCAGACTTCACAATGCGCGTATCATTATATTTTGAAAAGAGATATCTCCGCGTTTTAAATATCCTAAATTCACCTTATATCGTAGTACAAAAGCCGCGATCTCGGATATTTGCATGAAGTATTATTGCAGTTACCAGTGTGGAAGGGGCTCTATTGAATATAACCAAAGTGAACCGACTACACATGGGCGCCTACCTGTGCATTGCGTCCAATGGCGTGCCTCCGACCATCAGCAAGAGGATTAGGCTAATAGTTAATTGTGAGTTTCTTTTCGGATACTTTATTCTATTATAATATCTAGTTCTCATTGTACAATTATTATATTATGAATGTCATCTTCTGAAAATTTTGTTTAGTCAAGCAAAAATTCATTTTATACTTGTTATTGCGATAACTTAATTTTTAAGTAATAAATTGTCATTCGTATTGAACATTTTTTATCATCACTCTGAATAAATCTAATTATTTAAAATTTACACTTATTCATTTGTTCATTATTTAAAGTTCCGCCAATGATATGGATTCAAAATCAACTAGTCGGCGCACAAGTGGGACAAGAGATGACTTTGGAATGCTTTTCAGAAGCCTTTCCTAAGTCAATAAATTATTGGACTCGTGAGAACAACGAAATTATAGCCAACAGTAAGTACAATGAGACGTTCACTTTAAAATTCAAATGTTTGAATCCATGATACTATTCTACACTATATAAAATGAAGTAAAGTAGTTTAAAAAAATCATGAAAATTCAGCTGACAAGGCATCTAAAATAATTGGTTAGTAAACTAACTTCTAGCCAGATTTGTCAGCTAATCTGTACAAAAATTGTCTCTAAGCTGATCAGAAATCTGTTAAGTATTTATACACGTACATTTGTGTATTTCGTCATGTAACAATAATTGCAAAATAAACACATGCATATAGTTACAAATTTGCACAGCTAGTATCTATAGTATCTATTAACTGTATACAATTACTACATATTATGCTACTGACATGTAGTGTGCCGAGAAAATAGATTATTCATACCTTTACAGCAAACGTAGATATACTTCTTTTACTATAAAGCAAGTGTAGACAACAGAATTCCCAAATAAATTTGATGGAACGGTATCGATTCTAACTTTTGTAGAAATATCAATATACGCATTTAACTAAAAAAATACCTAGTCCAATTAAAATCACAAGCTTTTCTTAGAATCAGACAATTTTAACCGCAATGCTTTTGGTGATCACTCAAGCTTTTCCCCAACGTTTTTCCATCCGCAATCCCATAAACACCTAAAGAACAAAAAGCCGTAATCGAATACCAATACTCGTACTCAACAGCTATATATAACAATTCCAACGCTTGCAGTGAATCCAGATAGCCATTATTTCAATTTTTCATGTATCCCGGAGCAACGGATTAGAAAATACAGCTGGAACACAAGCAAGCAAGTATAATACTGCATATTTGTTGGCTTTAGCCAACAGCAGCCTCGTCCAAGATATCGAAGCTTAGGTGGTTAATGATCCGCAAACGCGCACGAATGCCCCCTCGTACTCGTCTCTCTTTCTCTCTTTGTGGGCAAACACGCGGGACGCAGATACGCGGCAAGAAGAGTCTCTCTCTCTCTCTCTCTTAGTATTTCGCGCGCGTGAGAACTCGCTAATTGCTTGGTTAATTAGGTTAATCTCTTATTGCGGCGTCGGCATCTCTAATCAGCGAGGAGAAGGGATCTGAGCATCTGCGTGTACCAGCAGCCTCAGAATCTTCCTGGTGTATGATTGATGGCCCGTTACTGCCGAATAAATCGCGGCTTAATTGCCAATTAAGAAATCAGCTGTGCACTCACCGCGCAGCGCACGAGAGCTCGCGCGCGTCTACTGTAAAGGGCCTTATATATACTTGGGAACCACATTGTGCTGCTGGCGAACAATTGTGTGGCTCGGAGAATCACGATGAGGATGTGCGGCGCTCGAGTTCGTGTATATTATCGACAATGCAACGCTTAATTCCCATATATATATACTTGAATATCATCATACTTTGAGTTGAATAGGAGCTTGAATTCAAACAAAAATAATTAAGAAATTAATAATATATAAACGATACGAATAATGCAATTGAATTATTATAAAATCTTTATTCTTTCCTGAACCTAAAATCATATCTTTTTAATATATTCTCCAAGATTTAACAATGGCCGCCGTCACCGTAACAAACGATTTTTTTCTCCATCCCGAGAGAATTACGACGCTTTTCTTTAGAGCCCCATTATAAGGCAGCGTCCTCCTTTAACGATATGCGTAACACGAGACTCCAAGGGTGATCAATTCGAAGCCATAATCTTCCGAGTAAAGAATGCCAAAGTATCAAGTCCCGGCATAATTACGCGCATCGATCGGCGGTATATACCAGCCGAGACAGACACCGACAAAATAGGAAGAGAAGCACTGCACGGTTTTAATGTACGAAGAATCGTATAATCATGCATTATATATATACGCGATATTAGCGCTATCGTAAGGCATCAAGTTGTCAGAAATCCCGCTGTCGCACGCGTAAAATTCAGCATAAAGTTTTCGGCAGTAAAGTCGCGCGTGTACCCAGCCGGTAAGCCTCTGCGAGTTAACTCGCTCGAGCGCTAAAACACACGAGTCCTATATACATGCGAGCGATAGATACATACATGTAGGTATACGCATATTCGGTGCGGTAGGTTTACCCCTGCGTGCACACTAAAAGAGCAGGGCAAACCAAGTGGCGTTCAGCTCGTACACATAAGCCGTGCGCGGCAGCCATCTTTTCGCGTTAACCATTTACGGGCGCATACACGTTATAATAATCCCGCGGCCCGTGATAGTATATATGCGGCAAGGCAAACGGAGAACCAGCTCGCGCAATCAACTGTGTATACGTATATACGCTCTCGTGTATATTCAATGCTCGCGAGCTCTCGTCAAAACTACTTGACGTAATTTTGACACGCCCGGGCGCATATTATTGTATACACACGTCATATCGTGCGCGTGCGTGGACAAGGGCCGCGTGGTGAGGGGGAGCGAGCGGAGGCTGGATTTTAAGGGAGCAGCTGGTCTGCAGTGCGGCCGGGCAGTGGGAGCGACGTATCCTAATCCCCCGATAGGAAGAGGGAAGTGAAGGGAGAGCATAATTAGCCAAACGAACTCGCTGTCAATTAAGCGGCCTCTCGGCTAACTGTCGGACGCGCGGCCGGTCAGCTATCTCGCATGATTTCGCTATCATTCGCAAAGTGCCCCCGAGTCCTGCTACTCTTGTATATAGTTACGGTATTGTAGCTCGGGCCCGTATGATCGGCTGCCTGCCTGCCTGCCTGCAGCGAGCAGACCAGTGAGCGGCCTATCGTTACATTTTAACGCGCAACTCGGCATCCGGAATTTCACTCAGACGAATTATTATCGCTGCGTATATATTCAAGTACCGTGTATACAATTGCGCGCACCTCGTTATTCGATCATTAGATTAATTATAAGCGTTGCGAAACTACTTTTTCGCACGTTGCATTGTTGCGCGAATTCCCTGTAATTCGACGTGATCGAGTGTTTTTTTTGTTCTTAATAAAGTGGAATGATAAGTATTCGTATTGGAAATGTTGAAAGTTAATTAGTTTCGCTGATTTATTCAGTACTGAAGAAAAAATTGGCTGTGGATATAAATTTGAAATGATTTCAAATATATTTTAAGGGGCACAACCAGTTTGAATGCCCCACAAAAAGGTAATGTTCAGAAATTAATTCAAAAAAATATATTGCTTCAAGAGTTCTATAATTTTGATAACATATTCTTTTATAATTAAAGTAAACAAATTAATTTTTTTATGTAAAAATATTAAATTTTGAGGGAGTTATGCACGATCTCCCGAGGCTCCAAAAAAATATTGTCCCACTGCTGCAGTGATAGAAGCCGTTAGACTACCTGAAATAAAAAAATAAAAAAAGTTCGTTAAACTAAAATATATTTCACATACCATGAACCACCATTATAGTAAAAAATGAAAATTTAACAAAATGGCGGAGTTTTGAAACAAAGTGTCGAAATTTTGCTTAAAAATCTTTTTTGC
Source organism: Megastigmus dorsalis (assembly GCA_900490025.1). NCBI lineage: Eukaryota > Metazoa > Arthropoda > Insecta > Hymenoptera > Megastigmidae > Megastigmus > Megastigmus dorsalis. The sequence goes on along the minus strand of UELU01137984.1, from coordinate 4,819 downwards.
AAGGCTAAATTTCATTTGTTGTCCAATCGAAAAACGGGAGATTCATAGTGCGCAGAATCAAGTACTAAACACACTAAAAAAAAATTTAAGCCGATCGGATAATTTGTATTCGAGTTAGAACTGCAGCAAATTCCAAAAATGTCGTTTTGAGAAAAACGCGTTTAAAGATAAAAACACTGATTTAGTTGTTTTAAAACAGCTGTGCTTCAGAGGGGCGTAGTTCAAAAACTATTCAAGATCCGCCCTTGAAATTTTAACTCGTTATTCTTGAAGGTACTGACTTCCGAAAAATGCAAAAAAAGCAATTGATTTTTTGAAAGTGCCAAACTGGTTGTGTCTCTTAATTTCGCATGGGCAATTCATAAACCAAATGTACAGCATTAGCTCGCTCACGCGTCATGACATAGTTGTTAGTTTGTTTGGTTTCATTTACAATTTCGCTAATATTGATCGTTTCGGATATGTGAAGGCCCAATAACCCTGCGCACAGCTTTATTACGAGATAATAGCTGTTTGCATTGAGAGTTTAACCGCACACGTTACTGTTTCTCAAAAATATTTACAAACTGATTGTGTGATTTGATAATGTATTCCTTCTTGAAAATATACCTTTTTGTATAACATCTGCACGGTGTTTATATATGGAAACAAAGTTTACCTGATATGGAACTAAAAAAACCAATTGATATATATTTCAATAAGTACAACATAAACTAGGAATGAATTTCGTTTTTAAAAATAATTTATTCTTTTTTACATTAGAAAATATAATAATAAATACATATTAATAATACAATAACCCTGCTAGAAAATTGATGAGTCGAGCTGGTTGATACTCCAGCTTGTATAATATAATCGCAAGCTCCCTAGAAACCCGTTAAGGATATGTATGTGCAGACGACATCAGCTGTTTATTTTTAATGTACCTTA
>UELU01137981.1:4021-48651 GCA_900490025.1 Megastigmus dorsalis | reverse complement strand
GAACTATTCTGTGCAATATGAGGCTTATTTGACTTATAGTTTTTCTATGAACTTGGAACTACAAACTATTGAGGAGGGGGGTAGCTCCGGCCTCCTCTTAAGAATGTATAATAAAAAAAATTAATTTTTTCGTCATTTTGATGTACTATATACCCCCTTAAATGCTAAAACTGGATTATATTTATTTAATTGAATGTAACTAATATTCCACATTCTTCGCAAACAAAACGCAGGATAATTAAATTTTAAAAGTGTATGAAACAAAATTATTAAGCAAAATTAAAGTACTTAAGTATTAATCCTTGTAATTACTGTTGTGCAAAATGTACTAAACTGTGTGTTTGCAACCGAATACACAGCAGGTAAAAAATTTATGGGAAAGACAATAATCCAGTGGAATCTTGTTTCATGTAATCCAACCGACACAGCGTTTCCTGCAATTAGATAATCGAAAAAAGGTTAGGTCAACACTACAGCCGTTCACTTCAATTACATAGACCGATAATCACCTAATTTCTTAGGACTTTATTACTTTAAAAAACACTTGAATCCGACAGTTTCCCACCATTAAAACCATATTTTTAATTACTACTAATCCGTCGTTTTTGTACTATTTTCGTACCCGAACAAATAACCGAGAGTATTCATTTTCTCATTTTCATCGCAAAAAACCAGTAAGGTGAATGTCCCGATTTCTGCTCACTTAGTACCCATTTCAAGGGGGGTGGGGTGGGGGGAGGCAGGAGTGTTTATATGCGGTCAAAGCGGCAGGTGAAGCTTAAAGCTCAGAATAGTCGGGATGGTGTACGGTAGGAATGCCAAATCAGTTTTACGCTCGAAGAAGCTTCTTTCATTCGTCTTCGTATCCCTTTTCTCTATCTTCTTCTCATTCTTCTCGGTGATTCGGTGCTGCTGGTACTTCTTACTTTTTCTCTTTTTCGTTCACGTAAACTACGTCGCCGTCGCCTCGGGGCGATTCCATTTTCTTTTACATTAACGGCCATCTTAAACCGAAAGGATCTTATGTTCTCGGAGTTTGTAAATCTCGGTGCGATTTCGATAACCGAGAGAACCGACTCTCTCGAATCTTTTTTTATGTTCAATCGATTTGATTCCTTCCAGAAAGTTTCTGTCATCGGTTTGACCAACAGTTGTGGTTTCAAGCAATTATTCGATTCTCGCAAAGTGCAGTAGATAATTGCTGTAACTGCGCAGCAGTTAGATAATGCTAAGAGCAGCTAGATAGTGCTAACAAGCTTTAAACTAAGAAGGAAGCAATAGAAAAAAGTAACCATTTATGCATCCATAAACGAAACTACAGTTAACAGAAGTTCCGAGAAATATTGACAAAAAAGCGCAATAAACGAAATTATAAAAGCAGAAGCAATATTATTGGACTAAGTTCAACAACAATGATTATATATCGAGTAGTAAGAATTTAAGCTTTTTCGATTTTAAAGCGAATTAGGTTTATTTTGAGGTAATACACTGGTAGAAAATTAACCAGTTCAAAGTGTGAAATTCGATCGTACTCGTACTCATGTATATAACGTCACCGATGATAATGTCCAGATATTGCGCTCCGTAGTTTTTTGAATCTAGGTGTGGAATCTGCTCGTGTTCAACTTCTAGGTAGTCTAGCGTTGCCAATGATAATGTCCAGATTGTGCGCTTCGTAGTTTTTTATGTCTAGGTGTAGAAATTGGTCGCACTCGATGTCTAGGTGTATAGGGTCGCCGATGATGACGATGTCTAGGTGGTGCGCTCCGTAGCTTGTCGCGTCTAGGTGTGGAATTCCATCGCACTAGATGTCTAGATGCATAGGGTCGCTGATGATGATGTCGAAGTAGTGCGCTCCGCAGCTTTTTGTGTCTATGTCTGGAATTAGGTGATGCTCGATGAAGCTACAGCGGAAGAGAGGTGGAAACACCGCAGACCGACGCAACGACGAATCGGATAGACTCTATCTCTCTCTCTCTCTCTCTCTCTCTCTCTCTCTCTCGCTCTCGCTCTTTCGATGTAAGAAGGTGTTTTGCTGCAATTATTGTGTACGAAATCGTTCGTTTAAATGAATCCCAATATCGAGAAGTTTTTTTAACATCAGCCCAAGCGTACAGGTACTAGTAAAGAACTTTTATACCACTTTAACCTAAAAATTGCAAGTTTGACATGATTTTTAGTCTCTTATAGTATAAAATATTGTTCGACACTGGTGGGTAAGTTGATTTTTAGCGCATGTGACTTTTCGCTTCGCACGGATGAAAAAGATCAAATCCCCTAAAAATCCAACTTATCCACCAGTATCGAAAAGTGCTTGCTATCAATACCGAGAGTGCATACTCAAACTGGCATAAAATTTTTTCAAATTCAATGTGCGCGTTTCTAGAGCTCCCTTCCAGACTCTAGCTGTGCACAATTACCATCTTTGTATGCAGGTTCAAGACGGCAATCTTTTAACATCTCTTTGATTTTGATCTTTAGCCCCCCCTCCTCTCAGTCTAGGCTGCCCCTTTGGTTCATTTTACAATTAATTGTAATTTGTGACTTACACTGCACACTTTAGTCACACTTGACATTGAGTACCTACGCTTTGAAAGTTTTGGTAGTGTATTTTATTCACGCGAGTGTGTCTATTGTTACCTCGCGTGGTGCACGGGTTGACGAATTTGATCTACGGTCGGATCTTTTAGAGTTTAGTTCGAAAACCTAATAACTGGGGACGACCTGGAAAACAATTGTACTTCTCCCTAGAGAAAGAATTAAAGTAGATAGGATAGTTTGCTATGTCTTTCTAGGCTTACTGATACTAGGGAACCCTTTCTTTATTTAAAAGAATGAGCCACAATCACCTCAAATAATGAACCCAATTTTGGAGTATATCATGATTTCTAAAACTTACGTGTCTCTATAGTACAATGTGGATGAGCTTTTCGTTCCAAAAAAAAAAACGATAAAAATTAATATTTAGGGCTTTGAATATATATATATATATATAAAGATAATTTTATATAGGATCTGATAGGATATGTGTGTATATATATATTTCTTATATTGTCATTGCCACCTATGTACATTTTTTGCTATTATGTAAAGGGATAACTCCCATTTATAATTGTAAAATAAAATAAAATCAATTAAATTACTCGTCGCAAACCTCTTTCAGATCATAATCAAATTTTCACACAGACTCTTAAAAACATAGGAAATAAGAAGGAATGTATATAATATAGAGACAGTAAAGCAAAGTGAAAAAGAAATGCTGAAACAGTATGAGGAAAGCCAGACAAGAAGAGACAAGTACCACGGAATATCCGGAAGCAAAGAGATATGGATTTTCGAGGAACGTACACGAGTGGATTTGAAGCGAACCTCTCTCCCTATCTCTCCCTCCCTCTCTCTCTCTCTCTCTCTCTCTCTCTCTCTCTCTCTCTCTCTCTCTCCCTCTCTCCCCTACTCACGCTTGATCTCCTTTAGACATTTTTATTGACTCGTGTGTCAAGAGGATCTCAAGACTTTGTTCACCGATAAAAGAGGCTGAACCGAGAGATCGAGAAAGGTAGACTGGAAAGCGAAAGAGAAAAGCGTACAGCAGCGGCAACAGTAGCAGAGGCGGATCTCGAGAGATAAAAGGGAGAATCGTCACGAGGTAAATCGGGGACTTCACGGTATGATAAGACTTTTCGAGGCTGCTACAGGGTAGCATGGAGAGGGAGAGAGCACGGCGGATTGAAAAGGAATAGAAAGACGAGAGCAAATCGCTCGTCGTCCAACGAGGCACATACATGAAACCTGCTGTTGCTATTGGCTGCTCCGCTGCACGATATCCCCATCCATACTGCTGCCTCCCCCTCCCCTCTTTCAGTCTCGTTTCCGGAAAGTTGAATTCGGAACTCGACAAAATTTGTGGCCCGTAATACTTTGTAAAAAAGTCAAATAGAATTTAGTCGCGGAGGGTAGGAGAGACGCTACTGGGTCTTTACGTGGCGCAGTCTTGATTTTCTTCTTTTTCTTCTTTTGACTGCATCAAAATGCGATTATGTCCAAGTACATATGTATAGCTGAGACAAGTTATTTTATTTTTGCAATGCAATACTCGTTTTTTTTTTAATTTTGAGAACCGTTTTTTTGTGTGCGTTTCGATGTCATTCATTTGCGATCTTTTGATAAGAGAAAAAATCGTATAAATCACTAAATTTTCACCGCAAAACAGTGCAGCAGTCACATCTCAAGTCAGCTGTCAGAGGCACTGAGAAATCACCTCTCCTTCGTGGATCAGAAAACAGACAAAGAGAAAGGAGGATACGAAGCGTTCAGTGCTCGCGCAATTATTACCACCAGTGGGCAAGAGCCGGACGCGGGCGGTACGCCGTTTGTCAACGGCCGTAGAACCGGCGATTCATCACCGAATAAAGATCTAGCGCACATATTATACACGTACCGCAAGGTGCATCCGTATGCGAAGAGAGAGAGGGGGAGCAGCAACGATGTATCTGTCCCTCGCTCGCTTGCGCCTGCTAACGCGTTTCCTTTATACCCGTCACGTCATACAAGGCAATAATTAGGTCAAGTTTATAGCGTGTGAATGGTGTATTCCGCTATTGCGCCTCGCATGACGCTTCGTATTTCTTCTTGTTCCTCTTCTTCTTCTTTTTCTTATCTATATCTTGTTTTTCTTGCTGCACGCTGCCTCTTCTGTGGTACAATATTTTTTTTTAAAGGATAGATAAATGATATAAGAAATATGTAATTGATTTAAAATGTTTTCTCTTACAACAACGATGAAGAAAATAGTTTAAGAATGTAAGAAAGTCTTGTTATAAGAACATGTGCTAAGGTCGTAAGCTTCCTACTTTACCAATTACTGTGTAAAATCCTATGAAAACCATAGGATATTCTTTTCATCGCCCTAACACACAAGACGCAAACGATTATCGAGAGCCTACCCAATATACACATATACCTAATATTACGTATAATTATCCCTCACAATAAAACCCAACGCCTGCCTCGCAAACGACTGAGCCACCAGTTAGTCTGCCGCTCATGCGCTTGGACCATAAAAAATCAGCGCCGGACAAAAACCTAATGAGTTGGGGAAAACCTATCAACCAATCACCAATGACATCCTCCTACCTTGACATATATACGCCTTCGCATCAGCATATGCATCACGTTGTAACATTCAGTAGAGATTCCGGAGTCCGTCTCCGGAACTCGAAATATTAAAATTCTACAAACTAATCATAAATTCACGTATCTTTCTGTCTTTCACTAACAGTTACAGAACTCAGTATTCCTTTCCGGAAAACCTTACGCTTCTTGTGCTAAAGCACCTGGAGCAGGTTTTCCAAACTTCTTCTTAACTCTTGAAATCACAAGGGTTCCTTACTATCAACTACAAGATTTTCCTCTATGTCACAGAACTCGTGAAAGAGAGTATTTTTTTATAAAATTAGTCTCTATCTTTATATATTTCCTTAAATGCAAAAATCGATAAGGTAAGAATTTTTTCAGCCCTAGCACCTATTATTAAGGATTCTTTCAGGCAGTAGCAATTACCGTGACAGTCAGATAAAATATTCTATAAATATCTTTAATTTTTATAAACTATAGCTGGAAAATTCGCTAGACGCAAAATTTACCGAGTGCATCGGTAAAATTTAACGTACGGATATTAAATTTTTGTAAGACTACAGCAATAATTATAAAAAATACGCGTAATAAATTCCAGAAAAATTGTTTATACTTCGATTTACGCGAATTTAATAGCAATTTTTCTAAAAAATTCCACCCGTGAAGGTGCTTGAAACTGATTAAAATATTATTTAATATGATGTCACGAGTTCTGCGACATGGAGGCAAAACTTGCGGTTCGTAGAAAATTTAAGTTCATTAGTTTCTTGCCATGTTAAGGACCGTACTCTTGAACGACTAACGAGTAATTGAATTTTAATTCCATTTAATAAAATTTACATATTATCGTGCGAAATTATATCTTCTGCCTATTAATGAAGTAACATTTTATTGTTCTTATCGTTCAACCCGCACGATAAGAACAATGAAATCTTACTTCATTAGTAGGCAGCAAATATAATTTCAACTTTGTATGCATGACATTTGAGGAGGGAAATAGAGAAAAGGAGAATTTCCGAGGAAACTATGATAAATATTTAGTCTCTCCATTCCAGCATACACTAGACTGGGGAAGAGTCGTCTAAAGTTTTGCTCTCGAGTATTTTTCTCTACTATTTTTAGTCTCGTCTTCGCGTGGGGTTTTCGTTGTTCTTGTACTAATTAGCCAGGGGAGTTACAATCCACTTAAGAGGTGACTGAAAATCGGTTTTTGCGGGCAAGGAAGAGAGACAGAAACGAGGGAAAATATTTCGTCAGCTTTCTCGCTAATACAAACAAAAGATTTTAATCGAAATACAATTAGAAAGTGCCACCTCATTCTTTTTTTCTTTCATGAAAGGCTTAGCGATTTTTAATACAGCGCTAAAAATAGGCACTTTTCATTCGAAATTTGAATTCTTTCAGCTATGCTTTTTTTCAACATCAAACAAACGAATTGGTATTATTTTTTGCTGAGATTTATCGTGGAGAAAACACTGTAACAACATATGGTGAATGGTTATAAGTAATCATACAATTACGTTTTACAGTACTTTCAATAAAATAAAGATTTATTTTCCTGTAATGTGTGCACGTCCAAATGTAATTCCATGTAATATTGTGAAATGCTTTAACACCATAAATAAAAATGTGTTTTTCGTAACATATGTCATTTATGCACTCAGGAATCGAAATCTACGCGGAAACGAGGCTAGAAATACATTTTTGTTTTAGCACTCTTATATCCACATATGGAAAAAAAGTTTTAACTTGCAATATTTAAAATAACGTATGATATGCTGCATAGAAAGCTTGGAAGGGTCTCGTATTTTGTACATATTTTTACTTGGACATCAACGTTCTAACATAGATCACCACCTCGGTAATGATGTAAACATTACGTGGTTTCAGTTCATAAAATTCCATCCTCATTTATTCGCAGCGATTTTTGTCATCTAAAATTTCGTTCATAATTCGTAACGATATTTGTCTTCGTTGAAATGTGCAATCTAATAAGCAAGCGATTTGAGAGTAAAATCGATGGGACTGCCTTCTTACACAAACTAAATCCACCTTCGCACAAAGGTGCTAAAATTCACTCTTTCTGCCCCGTTTAACATGTTTTCTTCCGTTTAAATGTATTGATAAACCTTGGAGTCAGAAAAAGAAAAAAGAAAAAAGAAAAATAGCCCCCTGGAATTCGAACGCTACAGTAAACGTTAAACAGATGCGTACAAATGAATAGGTCGAATTCGCAGGAGAGAAGGAGCGAGCAAACAGTATAGTCCGCGGACAGAGTATATATCGAGCTGTCGCGTATTATTTGTGTTACGTAAGCTTGCATGGCGGCGGCATGCCAGCGCAATGCACAACTTGGCTCCACGTATAGAAATACGAAGCGATCTGCACTTTTCAACTGGCAAGTATTGGTCAGATCTGTTAGCTAATATCTTGCCAAAAAAACCGTTAAGGATTTATGTACGCAATTTTATGATGGAAAAAGAGTTATTCTCATCTTTACAGCGAATGTAGATTTCTTTTACCACAAAGTATCAATTCTGGTTAGTAAAAGTCTGCCCGCAAGAGCAATGAGGACCCGTCACACTGGTTCTCATATGAGTCCTGACTGCCTGGCGCTATATATGAGTATGCGTCTGCAACTTCAAGTATCACATTCTATCTTCAACATTAAACGATGTACAAAAGTTAATTAAACTAAATATAAGTTGCTTAAACAGTCTTTTATGTAAATTTTAAAATTAAGTAGTTCATGTTTATAGATTCTAATTAGAAAACGTAGAAAAGTAGTGTGGTTACTAACCAGATCTTTCAGCAGAAACTTGATATTTTATAAAATAGTTAACCTCTGCAAATCGATATAATGAGTTTGCAATAAATTTATAGTGCAATATGTTACGATGCATATTAAAATTTATTCTCTGCTAGTTGGTATTAAATAAACGAAATAATGCTTTGTTCTATAAGTGAATGCATAGAAATACCATTGTTATTTTGCATATAATTTATACTAACTTGAATGTTTAATTGATAGTGTCAAACAAGAGGACATTATTAATCAACATTCAATTAAAAAAAAAAATAGGGAACTTATTTGAATGTGCATAGCCAAAAAAGTAAAGGTAAAAATTGCAACTAAAATTCTCGTATTCGGTTAAAAAATACGAATTCATATTCATTCGTGACTTATTCGAGTTTATAACTTTAAAAATATTGAATTTATTTTTACCCACTTTTCGTAAAATGTCTTGTTAAACTTTTAAAATTGGTTAAACTAACACGTGTACTGGTAAGGTCCCACTTAAAGCCACGTGACAACTTATACGTTCTTTAATGTGCAAAAAAATATACGTTGATCTTAAATCTGTAATATTGCATGCAAGAGTGCAAGAGCAAAGCTATTTTTTATTGCCAGGAGAGAAACGCGATCAAAAAGTAGTGATAGCGAATAGAACAGGATTTTTCTGAATCGATAATATTGATCTTTTACTGGCAACAGTGCCACACGCACACGCATGTTTATTAGAGCTTTTCGAGTGTTAAGCTGCAGCGGCAGCGTTCATTGACATGTTTAGCAAAGTCTCGATAGTTAGTTTTTACACCGACCTCAATCATCGACTCGCTCTTAACATGTGTACAGACACACACACTTGTCAGCGTTTCAATTTTTCCCGTAACATTATAATCAGTATTCTCGTCAACATCGTATAAGAACACTGTCTAAGAAGTACCGCAGCTTCTAAGAACAGCTTAGCGACGAAAAAGCAAGAAAAGAGAGATAAAGAGTGGAATTATTAAAAGCATTTATGCTTCTCAGGTGCGCGTCCTTAATCTCATTTTTTCGGTGTATGTATAGTTTTAATAATCCCTCTAGCGTTATAATCCTTATCCTCGTTGCATATATCGCGTTAAAGTTAATTAATACCTCACCTTTATACAAGAGGTTTGCATCATTATTCATTTTTCACGGGTCGTATTTTTAGGCCGGATATTTTGCGTTTCCTGCACGCCAGGTATTTCTTTAAGGGGATGTCGTAGCTATATAAACGTGCTTTTTCTTTCTCTGATATCTCTCTCTTTCTCTATTTACAATGAAAATTAATATTATACCACTCTAAGCTAAAAATCGCAAATTTGACACGAGTTTTAGGCTCTCTATAAAATATTGTGATTGTTGTGTTCCGCCCGCGTCGAAAAGTACTATTTCGTCTTGTACTAGGTGTATTTTTAATTAATTGGAACTAGTAAGATATGTTAACGCATTGAAAATTAACCTCAAAGTTATGATCATAACTACCTTCGTTTGTAACTTTTAATATTTATAATTTTGCATAGTATTCGGTCTTTGGTCGCGCGTAGTGCTTGATGTTATTAAGCATTCTGTGCAAGATGAAGCTTATGTGACTTATAGTTTTTTTTAATTAATTGAAACAGAGTAATAAATCTAACAGCAGGAGGAAGATGCACGCTACTACTTCCTTTTAAATATTCACCGTACGAGAACGAATATTAGGCGACCCTTTTGTGTTAGAAGGAAAATTATACTATAGAAATAGTACTAGAATTAATTCCGTAGCGATAACCTCGGTTGTACTAATTTTCAAAGGTTTAGCAGTAGGGGAACTATAACGCAGATTTCGAAATTGTCTACCATTGGCGTATCCAATCAATGCTTAGCGATTCGCTTGTAGAATCCTAATATTATTGTATGCCCTGGAGGTTCTAAAACAATTCCGTTCTCGGTTATTATCAAACGCAGAAATTTTCTATGAAATAATCCAAGACTTATTAAACATATTAGAATACTAAACAAGCAATACTAATACATACTGACAAAATGATAAAGATTACCAGAATTAAACAAAAACTTACTAGTACCAACATCAAAATTACGAACGATAACTTTGAAACTTTGGATTTTTACATTACAGACTGCAATCGAGTTACAATTCCAGTATTGTAATATTTCTGATCAATATCAGACTATTTCCGATAACATTCCTCTCTGTGTAGCTTCAACGATATCCATATATAATACGCACGAAGCCCGACGCGATTCTCTTCCGGCATCCCATCCCACACGGATAATAATCCAATAATAAAGGTTAATGAACAAAGCACGGCAGAGAGAATACATCGCTCTACTTAAAAAGCATCAAAAGAGACAAGCTGCCAATTAATTATTTTCCGGCAATCGACTTTCTAGTATAACCGATCGATTGGATTCAACTTAGCGAACAAACAGAAGAAAAGGTGCGATACCCTTCCTGCTTTCCTTCAATTACACGATCATCAAGTTATCGGGTCCGATGCTACTGGTTTACAGCGTTATTGGACATATCTCATCTTATATTATATTAAGCAGCTTCCTGACGATTTCGTTTACTTCATCTCCGCTGACGTCATGTGTCAGCTATTCTTGATATTTGTCAGCGTGAATCTGTGTACGTGCACGTGTGCGTATGAGTGTGCGTGTGTGTGTGAACGGGTCGAATATTCTACCAGTTTTCCGCCCTATATATAGTCCCTCTAAGCACGTGTGTACATGTAGAGAGGTATGACGGCGGCAGCAGGTGAAATCGTAATGAAATTATTGCGCACTAACAAGAGGTCTGGCCTGGGTTCTGTACTCCCCTCTGAAGCTGATCCCTTCCCCCCTCTCTTTCTCACACACTCTCTCGCTCTTTCGCAATGGCGATGATGACAGGATGATACAGACGAGCCTCGCGTGTGGGTACGCCGCGATAGCATCTTGTGGGATTAGCTGCTTGACGGATCTGGCGGGCGGCAAAAGAATGAAAAATCAATGGAAAATAAGCATGATCCACCGTGATGATTGGCAGTTAGATCGAGTCCTTGTAAGGAGCTCATTAAAATATTGCTTCCTCAGAGAGGAAACTTTGCAAAAATGCGCCTACTTAACGCTAAAACTGCACGCATTATAGTATTAAAGTTCATTCATTCATCCCAAATGACGCTATTGAAACTTTGCTCCTTAAATAGAAAGTTACGTTAAAATCAAGATATTGGCTACACACATCTGCTTAGCCATCGATGAAAACTGTACATCGATCAAGCGGATGTAAATAAGCTCCCGCCATCGTGCGAATTATCAGCTATTGGATATACTTTTCCAACGAACCAGTTAGCTGTTTCCTTTGCAAAGAGGAGAAGCACTTGGACAAGTTCTGCAAAAAGGTCGCAATCGATAATCAAAACTCAGCTGCGAAATTCTCGCAAACACCATCTATAGCGACTAGACCTATAACAGAAAATAATAACACAACCACTGCTACAAACGAAGAACTATTGTCTACACCGCTCATCTCATCGGTACATTTTTTTTCTTATAACTTGCGAAAAAATGCTTAGGTCAGAACAGCTCAAATTAAAGCTAAGACTTAAGCTACAAGATAGACTGTTATGTAGCATGAAAAACTTGAAATTTTACTTTTAGTTATGGACAATTGTTTGGGAAAATTAAAAAAATTAATAGCGCAGGAGGGTTAATTACGGCTAACGTAGCCAAATTTCATTTTCCGTTCACCCACCGAGAATCGATGAACCAAACAATTCAATCAAAATTATCTGAGCTAATAGAAAAACAGCACCGCGTGGCTACACTGGTAACATGAAACGAAAGGAGTAGAAGAAGAAAGAATACATGAGGCAACGTTAAATTTTTCGGTTTCGATCGATTATTTCGTGCGTGTTTACAAGCACTCTCCAATAAAAACGAGATAGAGTGAGAGAAGGAAAGATTTTTCCGTATCGCCTGCCCATAAATCTCAGGAAAGTCGCTCGATTCTCGCCTTAGCCTCGCGGCAGCTCTCGATTTGACTCGTGAGAAAGTCCATTTCCCGTCTAAATCGAAGTGACGTTCTCGCGCATTTCCGCAACTATAGCGGCATCGGCAGCCTTTCTACACCGGCTTCTCTTTTTCATGACTATTTGCACGCGACTCTTGCCGTAAACTGGTACCGCGTGTTAACTGAACCACTACCGGATAATTTCGCTGCTTATAGGCCGAAAGATCGAACGAGTTAAGTGCACGCGAAGCTCATGATGAGAGATCGATTTCAGGATGATGAAAATTCAATTGGTCGTTAAGGCCTCTACGCAAGTCAGGGAATAGGGCACAAATGTAGTGTACAAGGGGGATCAGTCAATGGTAAACGAGTTTTGACTAGACCGTATGTTTTTCTGAAAACAACAGTGTTGATCCTTATGGTTTGTGCAATATATTCGTGCACTAATCTTTGACTTATGCGGAGTCCTTTTCAACTTTGACAGTCAACACCGACAAGTACTGGAATTCAATACCCCTGCATATCTTTCAAAAATCTGTTTATTCATTAATGTTTAGAATATGCTATTTAGTTTTAATAAACAGTGTGCCAAAGGCGTGACTATAATTAAGTTTATAATATTAGAGTTGCTGGAACACGAAATTTGGATCTATTGCGTGATTCAACCAACTTTCTCGTATATATACTTATTAGTACCAATCGTGATTTCTAAGAATCAGATTGATTCACCGGTGCGAGTAACCTGTTTCCAGAATATAGCACCACGTGATGTGAGTAAAGTTACCAGCGGACCGTCACCGAAATTACCGAGGACTAACATGATATTCTGTTAAATCACGATCTCGTCGAAAGCGATTGATATTTACACGCGAATAAAGCGGACTAGAAAGAAATTCCTGATAGACGTTCAATAAATTTTATAAGGGAACAATGGTCGCAACATTAAGGAGGTTCAGTGGCTTTTTCATTTTCGAGGAATTTTTTTTAAAATTTTTAATACATTTTAAATAGCATAATTTATACCTGTTTAAAATTTCAAGAAGCTGTACCTTCCCGAAATCGAGAAATCTTTCCTCAAAGTTTTTTAATTATTGAATGCACTAATGCAATTAAGTACGCTAGTTTTTCTTTATTCATTCATAAATAAATTAAAATAACTTTATCTTAACTCATAAAATTGCTCACTTTATCATATCCGCATATTCAATACCGCCGATAAATCATCAATTTAAAAAGCTTCAACCCTAAGTTTACATAATCTGAAATACAGTGGAAAAACTTGAAATCACAATTTATCCTATTTATCCATTCCCTCTCGAGATATCTGCATACAACCAGAACTCTCGCACGCATGCATATAAAATTACATTCCACTAGAATACTACAGGAATGTACTTTTAAAAAAAACAACCTCAATGACAAACTCCCGCGAGCGGATTTCTCCGCATCGAAGAGAGGATTGCATTAAAATGTTAAGCGAGCCAGAAATAATAACGAAGCTTATCTCGGGCCCCATTAACTGGTAATTACGCAAAATGGAATTCGAAAAATCCCTTTTAACTTTTTCGCGTTACGACACACCAGTGCATGTGTATGCAATACCTTCGCGCACCGCAAATGGATAGATACTTGTGCGTGATATGAGATATGAGAGCGTATACGTACACACAGTACACATACTTGCCCATTGCATCAAAGTCAAAGGCTCTGCTTTAAATTCCTCGCGACACGGTTTTTGAGATAAAAGAAAAAGTTGCTGCTGTATACGAAAGATCACTACAATGATTCTATAAACCGAATTGCGCAATATATGCTTGTTTTCACTCGTCGGTCAGTGACCATCTTGTATACAGTGGAAATCTTTGCTCGTGCGAGAGGAGCATAATTATCGCATACCAATATAATGCAAATATGTACATGCACGCACGCACTAAAAATGTGTCTATAAATTCGCGCGAGAATTGCCTTTTCCTCCTGGCAGACAACCGTGGCGACGACGGCGACGGCACAGCGTAATGACACTAATAACTGTCTTTGATCGGGGAGCGACGCTCGTTCTCGAATTAATTCAATTCTAGCTGTCGCAACTGCTGCTGTTGCACGAGACCTGAAGAATTTCTCGAGAAATTTTATGTTATCTGTATGTTACCTACATTTAGGGATAGACAATCATTTTAATTAAAATTTTTTAGCTATAATCATTCAAGAAGCATATTTATAATAATAAACAAAATTATTCATTGAAATTATTATTTATTTATTATGTAACGCAAGTTAAATATGTAAATTAAAAAAATTAAATTTCGCTTTATTTGTCAACAAAGGTTCAATGGTAATTACTCTTAACATCATACTATTTTCAATTGTTAATTTCTAACTAAATAAACACTATTATCTTTTAATTCTAAATAAAATTGTTTTTGCAATAATAGGGAAAAATGTTACTATAAATAGAGATATTCAGCTATTAAATTTTAATGATACGTTTTAATAATGTTATCAGTGAATTAAATTGTAACTAAAAAAATACGAAAAATAGATCGTCGGTTCAAATCCGAGCTGTTAAAAGCAAAAATATCAAAGAAAAATATTAAAGAAAAAAAAAACGCTGACAGACTCTAATGATAAGTAGCTCTCGCAAAAATAAGTGAATTTTTCGCTTATTTATTGACAGGTCGAGCGCATGAAAATATTCTCAAGAAAAAATGCATTGCATACAAAGCCATAGCCACGCGCGGGATTCAAAGACGCCATCGGCACATAACAAGATTATGGCCCCGGGACGCAATGCACACACATGCGTTTGGCCTAATGTCGTACCAGTATAGCGGCGGATTCGCACGTAAGCGTATGTATCTATGTGTTTTTTGCTGTTTTTGTATTGCTTTTATAGTACGTCTAAGTTCATCGTGAAGTGCGTATTATGTATACACACGCTTTCGTCTTACGTAAGGCCTTCAGTGGCAGTTGCATTGTGTTCGCATAGTTTGCGCACTAAAGAAACGGAAAGCTGTGGAGAAAGAGAAACAGTTGGGAACAATTTCAGTGATATATACGAAGTGAAAAAGAGAGAGAGGAACATATGTGTATAGAGATATTTTTATTATGATAAGATTTGTTTATTTGTAAAAGTATACAAAAAAAAGAATAATACAAATTTCTTATAGTATGGAGAGAAATTTTATAAGAATGATAATTTATAATACTTATGGTAAAAAGTCGGAGAAAAATGTAAAAAAAATTAACTTAAAATCTCATTACAAAAAATTATATCGTTACTCTACTCTTTCTTATTTATATTGAATAATATTATTTTCACTTATAATTTCATCTTCATTATAGTTAAAAGCGATGCTGTCCGGCAGTAGACATTTCGCAGGAGTTTGTGCAGCAATCATTTCGGCAGTTTATGCACAAATCCGAGCACAAATCAGAGCATTTTAAGCCATGCTTCCAGTGGCTGCAGGTATTTCCCTAGTACTTAGTTTCACATTTGCAGGCAATAATAGTATGTAATAATTTTTCGGAAATACCCTGTTGATTTGTACATCAAATTTGCTGTTATTTCATTTGCGTTATTCTAACCGCAATTTTTATGTTGGCACTAGTAAATTTTTGTAGAATACTGGTAACCTTTCTATAACTTTGTAAAAAATTAATATTTCTATATGCTTCAAGTCTTAACCCATTAATTTCTGAATGGACGATTTTTTTATACTTTTTTTACGGACAATTTTACGTAGAAAATGATATATCCTGATTTTTTTCACGAGCGATTTCATATTCAAATATGCAGTTGAAAAAAGTATAAAAAAATCGTCCATTAATAGGTTAAGACTTGAAGCATATAAAAATATTAATTTTTTACAAAGTTATAGAAAGGTTACCAGAATTCTACCAAAATGTACTAGTGCCAACATAAAAATTGCGGTTAGAAGAACTCAAATGAAATAACAGCAAATTTGATGTACAAAATAACATGGTATTTCCGAAAAATTATTACATACTATTATTGCCTGCAAATGTGAAACTAAGTGCTAAGGAAATACCTGCAGCCATCGGAAGCATGGCTTAAAATGCTCTGATTTGTACATAAACTGCCGAAATGATAGCTGCACAAATTCCTGCGAAATATCTATTGCCGGACAACATCGTTTTTAACTATAATGAAGATGAAAATGTGTGTGTGTGTGTGTGAGAGAGAGAGAGTATGTGTGAAAGAGAGATACCTTAAATAATTCACAGTACTACACTACTCATCGGAAAAGAGTTGAGGTTCCAAACGAGGAGTGATAAGTCTCGCCGAAGTTCCAGCGTATTTATAAGCGGGGCTGGAATTAAAACGTTTATCTTTCCCTGATCCTTTACTTCGCAATCTCCTCTTTCTCATGCCTGCAGTCCAGCATCTGTCACGGTCAAGAACAACGCGCGGTAAGAGGTGCAAAAGCGAAGAGAGTCAACGTGATGAATGTACTGCAATTTCCTTTATTCCCTCCAACTTGCTTTGAGCTTGGGAATTGCACGTGAATTAATTTGTTTGCCTCCTTCTGGCTATCGGTGGCGATTGCTCCACAATATCCGACTAACATTACGGAAACCGGGTATAGTGTATAAAGAAAACACTTTGAGAAAAATACAATTGACGAAGAAAACGAAGAATTCAACGTGTTTCATGTTATAAGCATCAACCAAATAAAAAACAAAGAGAAGGACGTCAATGGTTGTCGTTTGGCCGACGTAGTCCTAAGAGTACACGAGTACTTAAGTACATGAGTACTTAACTTCTTTTCAATTTCAGGCGTGGTAGCGTAAAGTGTTGCCAACTAAATTTAGATTACGATAGTGCGCAAGGGTTGTGCCTTATTGCACGATCAATAATTACCGACCGATGGCTGTGATATGCAAATTCAAGGTAATTGAGTCTATGTCAATACTTAAAGCTATAAGGAATTACAGGTCTTCCGTGGATAAGAAATCGCGCAAGAAAGTTTGAACTTGATTTATTATTTATAGAAGTAAATAAATCTTCTACACTTGTGTATTGCAATCAAAGGCACTTTTCTTTTTATCGACACTTTGCTTAAGATCCATTCCACTACAAGCTGCATAATCCGCAACAACCCAATAAAAAACTTCAGATTCTCATGGAATTTTTCATTTCGCGTGAAACGATAGGGCCTTGACAGATCAGTGCAGTTTGCAACCTGAGTTGCAAACAAATTCACGTGTTTTCCTACCATTATATCCCGGACATTCTTCTTGTTATACAGCAACTTCCTATTTCTCGTTGGTTTATACAGTCTCACTTTTAACACCATCGCAAATACTACAGGGAAAAAAAAGAACGGAAGATGAAAACTACACCGGCTCGACACACGTACGCGTATATACAGTTGATAGTCGCGAGGATATATATGTACATTTAGGAACGATCGCGATTCCAGGCATGCGAAGGAATGCAGTTGTACGACTCACGCAGGCTTTATGGTCTGCTTTATGTTCTCATTGTACGTCACGCGGTCGCGAAATATTTAATCCTATGCATACCCTGAGTTTATTTGTAGGTTATTAGCGTTTGCCACAGCTGATTGGTGAATACGTAAATAAACGAAAAATCTTATTATGTGTGTATAAGATTTTTCGTGTATAAAATAATTCTTTTAATTTACAATCTTAGCATTAGATAGCTTGTAGTTGTTATTTCTTTTATTAAAAATAAAGACAAAGCCATCTTGGATCAAAATCCGTATTAATCTTATATAATAAGGCCAAAGCTTTTATTTATTTATTTTAAAATAAGGTAAAACCTTCTTGAGCTAAAAGCTCGTAATTTTATAATTATATATATATTTTATTAAAATGACCTAAAACTTCGTATTTCTGTTACTCAAAAAATAAAGTAAGTGTTAAACTTAAAATAAAACACAAAGGTTAGAATCAAAATCTTATAATAGTACATTTACGATACTAGTGACATAAATAGTTTTTTCCAGCTCGGCATTTAGCGTCTGCGCGCAGCAAGCGAGAAAAAATCTATATGAAAACACGTCAGAAAATCACTGTTAATGAAATGTAAAATAAAAATAATAATAACATTTTCAGAAAAGTCTGAAAACGCTTTCTAGAGTCCCATAATCGACATAGAAATAAATTAAACGAAAAATTAGAGTCGAAATTAATCACTTGAAAATAGTTGAAAGTCGATACAACAGAAATCTACAATTGCATAAGGACGTGCCTATAGCTCATTCTGCCGACTTCCCGTGGCGTCTGCTTTTTCAACTATTTTCCAAGTGATTTATTCCGAGTCTAATTTTTCGTTTAATTTTTTTATTTGCATAGTAATACCAATGTATTGTAGCTTAAAATATTCTTTGTAGTGGTAGGATAGTCCTTCTGCTAACTTTTTTTGTATTGGGTGTCTGTAACCCTATATTGACTAAAATTTATTGAAAATGCGTAATATTTTACTTCAATCATTTGTTATAAAAGGGGCAGAGGGACATTCTGTGTATTGTTGTCGATTGTTAGCTACATAATCATTTTACCGCCATTAAACACCGCCAACAATTAAATAGCTATTTCACAGACTATAAAAACACAAGATATAGCTACTACGGACTCCACACCATCGACGCATAAATCAAAACTGTTGGTCAGTGGTAAGAATAACGACGTCTATTTATTCCATGATAAAGCACGTATTACAAGGACGATAATTTCGCGCTGATTGGAGAATATATAAAAAAGAAAGGAAAAAGACAACGCGACGCGCAGACGGAGGCCGCGAATCCACGATGATTATACCGTCGAGTTACACGGCGCCGTACTTATTTTTCTCTTTCAAGCGCCTATCATTTTTTCCTTGGCGCTCGCTCGCACACCGCATTCTCCCAGATTGTCCGCGAGTAATTTTCAAATACCATCATCCTCTTCTCGTGCAGTGGCAAAATAATTGCGGCGGCAGCAGCAGCGAGATGGAAACCCGTGGCAGCGTCTGGTGGAAAATAGTTTATACAGCGACAAGCTTAAACATATGTGGCGGTTTTTTTTCAATCTCGCGCTTTATCTAATTGAATATTAGTTTGATGCAGTCACAGATTCACACACGCATATATGTATTATGTGTATATAAAAACGGACTTTTGAATGCATACTACATTCTAATCTCCTGATGATGCTAACCCAAATGAAGAACGTTTAAATAAGTAAACCAACCACCCTAAAAAATTACCCCCACCTCGTGTGGAATAGTATATCTTCAAAGTGTGCGTGTGTGTGCACGTGCATGTGCATGTGCGTGTGCGTGTGCGTGTGCGTGTGCGTGTGCGTGTGCGTGTGTGTGTGTGTGTGTGCGTTCGTACGTGCGTGCGTACATGTCTTCAGCGCCGAGACTAACTCGGGCCAGGTTCAATTCCCATTGCGATCGATCTTCCTCATCTTTTTTTCTGGAGAATATGAAACGTAACATCAAATACATCAAGATTTTAAATATTTACTTAAATTAGTGGATTAAAATTCAGTATTACGTGTATGAAAAATGCAACAATTCATTTTTAATGAAAAATATGGTATTCTAAAAGTGTTCGTTTCATTGCATTTAAATTTAAGTTTGTTGTCAGTATCGATTGTAATTTAGTGAGAAACATGTGCATTTTATTAACTAAACTGTGAATAATCTGGTAATCTATTAGAGTGCGAACGAACGATAACATAAAAATTGCGATGCGTAACATGTAACAATTGAATACCAAAATTGTAAGTTATGAAAATGCCTGTACCTATAATTTCTATATCTGTTTCACTACGATTTCTCTGAGAATGATTTTTCACGCTGCATTGTAAATTAAAAAATAAGTTCAAATGATTTTTTATCAAACCTTCTTAAAACAATAAAAATTAATACAATTCTTTATAATAATTAATAAAGAGCTCACAGTACAAAATTGTTATGTTTGTGGTAAAATTTATAATAGATTGTTTTAAAAATTGCTATATGTTAGATGGGAAAACCTGCTACAAATGATTTTTACTACACTGAGAGAAAGGATTCTTTATAGTTAAGAATATTCATTAACTGTTAAGAAACGTGGATTTAAATACGGCGAAATGAATATTCCTTAACAGTTAATGACGAGGTATTTGGATATAAACCTGCTTGAGATCAACGATCAACCGAGTATTCGCGCATGCGCATAAAGTTTTAATGTTAACAAACTGCTGAACGCGGTAAATTTAAATTGCACCATACTTGGAACAAAATATGCATGTATCGATCAAACATGCATATTTAAAAAATTTTTTGAAAACTAATTTTTTTAAATTGTGAATAATTATTTTTAATACATAATATTTATATAGTGTTTAAGCTAATAAATTATACAGGAGTTTTCACATAATTTGATATACCTTTGTTTTACGGATAAATGTTTTTATGTAATACACAGGTTGGCTATATAAAGCGGAAGCAGAAGGATTAAAAGGTTTTACACGTACACCCATCTGCACTTAATTTGGTGCGTTTAAAAACTTTTCAAAATCTAACCTGAAGCAATTATCTATTTAGTTCTTGGTTAATTTAAGTATTGTTTGTAACTAATTAAGTGTGAGGGTGTACTTATATATTACGTATGAATAAAAAGGACAATTCGTGGTAAAAACAAAAATCTCAGATACAAGTTCTAGGAACATAACCTCGTGTCGGCAAACACAACTCGAGCCGCGTCATTATTTTTCTCCTCTCTCGCAGTCCCGAAGCATGCATAGATGGCGTATGCGCGTGCAAACGCATTCTGCCTTTCATGAGTGTACATTTTAAGTAAATAATTCTTAATAGTTAACGAATATTCTTTTGATGCAAGAAACGAAAATTTTTGTTACTGTAAGTAAATGATTCATTAACTGTAAAGAATCCTTTTTCTCAGTGTATAAGCAAAAATGATAGTCTATAAGCAAAATTTAGTATAATGTGAGACTGCCCTAGACTCCCACGGAACATAGCAATTTTTAATCCAGCTTATTCCAAATATTGCAAGAGAATTTTTCTCCGTGTAGAGGAATCTAAGTGCCATGAATTGACAGCGGTTTAATATTCTATTATGTCATCACTAGTACCGGGGCAGAGTCTGGTACTGGTACATTTATCATATTACGTTTATAGGTTATATATACTTACTATATTTATGCATAAAAAATGTTGCTAGCTTTGTGTTCGTTAACAGAAAAGAAGCGCGACTATATTCGTCATTCCAGTTTATGTGGAGCAGCAAGTGCAGCATGTATACACGTGTGTGGGTACACAAATAATAATACACGGTCGACTGTCTAATCAGGGACACGTCCATTTGTAAACAAAAAATCCAGTGAGTGCTCAAGTATTTGTGAAATGGCGACGCTGCTACATCTGTTTGAAATTAAATTGTAAAATAAGTAAGTATAGTGTGTGTGTATGTGTGAGCGCAAATATGCTTTTTAGCTAATACGCGGGAAAATATTTTTTGGGACTTGCGCGAGAGACATTAAGAATTCAAAATTTTCAAGATTATTTAAGGATCAAGTACAATCGCGTGGGTTATCGTGTGCGCTTTTTTCGGCGCAGCTTATATGGTAGGACATAAAAATCGCGTAAATCGCTCAGCTCGTCGGCATTCCATAAATGTTCCAATTTTGTTCCAATGATGCTAAAGAATGTGTTTAAGCATTTTTGGAAAATTTTTTTTTGCACCGATATAAAAATTTCCTCGGTTACAAAATATTACAAGCTTTTCTCACTTTGAGTTACCTAATATTCCATTGAAAACTTTCAATTCGAAATTTACAACCTGGAAATGATATATTTCTCGTACAGCAACAATGGTTTCTCTGAGAATGCAGAACACCAAAAACAGGGAAATACTCTCTCCCTCTCTCTCTCTCTGGCTTTTCTCTACACGACAATCTTATCGCTCAGTGGAGATGCAATCGGGCAACAGAGAGTATCTAAAGTACGACTCGTGAGGCACGCAGATCGAGTACTCACGAAGGGCCGCAGGTGCAGCAGCAGCAGCAGCAGCGGTACGCCGACAATGTAAACAACGGGAGATTCAGGAGGCATATATCGGAGCGGTGCACAATGCCCCGCCATTACAATACACAAATGCAATCAGCCGGGTCACGTTCTCTGCAAGCGACTTCTCGGTGCAAGCGACGACGGCGGCGGTTGATGACTGCAGACCGTTCCCTCTCTCTTCCTCTCTCTTGTCTGCTACTATGTACACATCGTCTCTATGGGCAGTATACAGTGCAGTTGACTTCAGGAATGATTGCGTGCGTTACTTCGAGAATCGAGAATCGAGAATCGTTGCGTATCAACTTTTAGAGTAATGGTTCAAAATTTCGGAACTTGAAACTCAAAAAATAATATTCAAGTACCTAAATTTGTTTTGTGTGATACAATGAATTTTCATTGGTATTTAGTTATGCATTACTATCAAAACAATTTATTTACTCATAAAAAAGTAAAATTATATAAAGTCACATAAAAGATACTCTAATTTCAATTGAGTACAACGAAATAGTCGCAATAGTTCGATACGAAAAAAGACGTATCACCGCGTTGCAGCAGCATTATGCAAGTGCCCTGCGGTCGGCGATGCAAAAAAAAAACGAAGCACTTCCGCTTGGGTAGACTGGCTCACATGCGTATGTTAATTTTTCTCTCTGTCTCTGTCTCTCTCTCTTTCTCTCTCTCTCTCTCTCTCTCTCTCTCTGAGTGAGAAAATTATATTTCGTGTGGTGAAGGCCCAACCAGAGAGAGTATTCTTTGTCAAGTTACTGCTGCTTCTTTTTCATTTTTTACTTGCGGCCAGCAGCCTTTCTATGGTTTCCAGTAGAGCGTAGGTAGGTGTACATTCATCATTCGCGTTGTCGCTTTTGCGCCCGGATCCTGGCAGATTTATAATCGAAAGTGATGGAAAGTCGGCTCGAGATAAGTTTGCTGAAAACGAGAGGAGACCAGCCTATCCTTTTGCTTGGGTTCTTCGTGCATTATGTTTGTGTGGGATACTGTTGTTTTTAAGACTGGCTATTTTTTTCAAGACGCGAACTTTCCCTTTTCTTGTAAAAGCAAACTTGAGCAAAGTATTGAACAATGCAAATTATTACTATGTTTCAATATAACGTATATTTGCGAAAATCCTTCTATTTGCGTCAACTATCGAAATTAATATTCTACGATTTCTCAAATTAAAACTAGTACTTAAATGTCAAAAGGAAACGCTTCGAATTTCAATAAAAATCTAGAAAAAAAACAACAAACTTTCACTGCGCAGTGAACGCGTCCAAAATTATGAAAGCCTACACTTCCCGTAACCTCACACAAAAAGCCAACTACTTGCATATACTTTGCATGAACGCACGTGGGGCTTCACTCTGCATAGCGGCCCCCCGTCATCTTTGCAAAAGCAGGAACCAAAGATCGCTTCTTCCTCATCTGTTCGTGCACTGCGTGCCTATATAAGCCGCTAGCACCACTACGTCCCTGGAATTCCTGGAGGCATTTGCACAATCGGCACTGCCGTGCGAAAACACCTCTCTCTGTCTTCCTCCCTCTCTCCCCCTCTCTCTCTCTCTCTTTCTCTCTCTTTCTGCATCACCCAGGCAAGAAAGATGTGCAGGTACAAAAGGAATAAAAGAAGTGCAAAGTGATGCTACTGCTTTGTCGGCTGGTACTGCTGCTACGTACGCAGAAAAAGAGGAAAGAAGGGCGCGCACACACGAATAGCCGAGAAATAGAAATTCACAACCCGATGCACACTTTTTCTTCGAAGTGCAGATTTCAACTACGTCAAGGTTTCTAGTAAACTATACACGTTTCTTTCCTTTAATTTTTCCGTAAGATTTTGAGTGGCTAGAATGTGCGAAATTGGAGCATCGTGGTCGCTGCATAAAACTGTCAATCAATTTTATTTTTACTTTCCTTCACTCATTGCAATCAACGCACTGAGCAATAAAAAGCTTGGTAATAAATTCATTGACAGTACTATTTAAGCTCGCTTATGTTACCATTACAAATAACTGATATTACAAATCCATACATAACATCGTAAAGAATATAGTACGAACAATGCGCAGAAATTAAAGGTAAAAAAAAAGAGACAATGCACACTCCGGAAAGATAAGATCGGCAGAAGCTATTCTTAAGCTAAGTGGACGGAGGCAAGGAGTAAAACGAAGCAAAAAACGATGGACGAGCCGAAAGAACAACGAAAACGAAAGAGCAAGTTGGTCAAGCATGGAGTCGGAAAGAAAGGGGAATAGAGGGGAAAGTCGAAACAAAGGGACGTACAAAGCCGGGGCTGATGATTTGGAAGGGAGAAGGAAGAAGGGAGAGAGAGAGAGAGAGAGAGGGAGGGGATAGTCGTGGGAGAAGCAGCAAACGAGGCAGAAAGAAGTTTCAAAGAAAACTGACGATAGCTTCGGGCTGAAAAAAACAAAGGACGGGGAAGATAAAAATCCAAAAAATAATTTACATTGCACATACTCTTCGCAAAATTCAAAGATTAGATTATTTGTTTCTCATTAAAATCAAGTTGCTAGAGACTTACATTTAAATTAATATAATAATTGTGTCAATGTTCTACATCGAATTGCTGAAGTAAATTACGAGACGAAGTGATTTTTTATAGCTTGCGAGTTTATTCGTATCCAATTAATAGCGCCAACTCCGTAAATATTTTCTTCGGTTAACTGTTCGCGTAGCACGATGACGCATTCCTCGAAATTGCGCTCGCGCCGAGAGAAACGGGAGTGAGAAAGGGAGAGGAATTAGAGACGGTATATAATAATTGACCCAGCAGCGAGTTTTCACCCGAAAGACCAGTCTAAAAGAGGGATCCCCTAGTGCGCATCGCAGAGCGATTAACCATATATCGACAAACCACAGTTTTGAATCTATGCAGAGATGGAAGGTGGCGCAGATGATCAGGAAGAGAGTGTCAAAGGTGCGCATATTGCTCCTAAACCATCTTATACCAGTTTCAGTACGCACCTTCGGTACTGAGAGTTCTTTTACAACACTCCTATTACGGTCCCTGGATTAATATTTACTAAAAATGCCGCTAGATATTTTAGTTCATTCTACCGGAGGATCTTGTGCATAAGAATGGCGGCCAAATAATTCCTCCTACTTGCTTATAGAGTGTGATTCTCGGTGTGATGTGCTCATCCGTCCGAACTCCATAAATAAATCTAACACCCGTATTGTGCAGTCTCTGCAGTTTAATTTTCTATAAAGAGAGAGAAAGAGAGAAAGAGAAAGAGAGGGGGAGAGAGAGAGGGAGGGAGAGCAAAAAAAGATCGTAAAGAGAGCTGGGCGAGGCAAAGAGCCTATACAATGCTGCTGCTGTTTGTTGCTATGTACAATCCCGCTCCGTGAGTCGACATACATAATTTTACTCTCCGTCTGGGATGCAAGCAAAGGGAAGAAGGTGCGGGCCATCAGCAGCAGCTAAATGAAAATGGGTCGAGCTGTCTGCGGCCGGACATTGCACCGCGAACTCTCCAGCGCGCGAATTCCGACTGAGAGCTGGACACGTGCAGAGCCGACGCGACAGTGGCTTGAAGCTTTTCATTTCTTTTTCATTTCTGAGCTGCTGCACCTTTTACTTGTTCGCTGCACCGTTGAAGATGTCGGATATTGAAAGATCGTCCATCTGTATCTCAAATTTTTTAATTGTACCCACGGCTACAAGATTTTGATCGCGAAATGGTATAATATGAGTTTTTTGCATAAATCATTATTTTGGTTGTTTATTCAACCAAATGATGAATTCAGCTGCATATTCCCGACATCCGGGGATAATTTTATTGTGAAATTTGAAACGTTCTATGTACCCCGCATATTATCATATGCAAAAAAATTCAGGCCGCACTTAATACAAGAAAATTATAGTATCAATGATGGTATAGTATAAAAATTTTGGTCACTATTATTGCACGTAATCCATATTTTTCATCTACAAATAAATACTTCGAAAACATTTCTAGATGCCTTAAAAGCTTTATTAATTGTAATCAATTGACTGCCCACATCCAATGCTGCTAAATTTCAGAAGAGTAAAGGAAAAGGCAAGGGTAAAAAGAGTGATTATGTAGATATACAACTAATTTTGTAAATATTTACAAATAAGCTATATCTATCTCTTGTTCCCTCAAATCTTATGTAAGTCTAACTCTCTTCGGCCGCTCTTTGTGCCTTTTCTTCTTGATCGTTCTCGGTTTTCATTGCGTGCGAGACGAGGCTTAAAACTGAAACGTCGACGTCGGCGGCAACGATGGTGAAGAACACGGGCTTGCGGTCAGCAACAAAATGCACATTTATGTGTCTGGTTTCTCTACGACCGGATTTCTGCGGTGAACGGGACCGTTCTCTTGGTGTATACATAAATGGTACGTACCTTCCCAGCTTCAATGTTGAACATTAAAATACAAATTAAAAGAATTGTAACTGCCGACACGGACTCGCTTCACCGGCCTCCTCATATACTTATACTTCGAAAAAGTTCATCGCGATACGTGACTGTTTGCTCCTTTTTCCTTGAAATATTTCCTTTTTCAGTTTGTTCTTTATTGTGCTTAATTCGTTTGAAATATTAGTAATATATAAGCTGTCATCATTGTATATATCTAATCTGCATTATTCATTATGGTACTTTACAAAATACTTTCTACAACACTGAATATCGCTGAAAATGATCAATACAATTCATTATTAATATTTAAGAATAGAATAAGTTATAGATTTATAAATTACGATTTAAAATTTTTTTTTAAAGGCTACGTTTAATTAGTTAAAATTTATTTAAAGAACATTTAAAAAACAAAAAATTTTACGCCCTAAAAACAATGTTCGTTATCATCATAAGAAGCAAAAATAGAAAAGTCAAACACTTGATTATTATTAATTTCAATTGACCAATATATTCACTAAAACCAATCAAACTCTTTGCAAGCAAGTCTAAAAATATATTGAATAAATCGACAGAGTAAAAAAAAAAAGAGAAGTCCGGTAAGCGACAAAGCAAATAGCTGTACAAGAGGAAAGAAGGGCCGTCGGAAGCTACGTACACTCGATACTTGATACTCGCGAAAGCTACTTGTATTATACAGTTGTGTATCAAAAACGAGGCGGGCCGAGAAATGGAACCGAGCGTAGCCTTCGTTCCACAAACGGACGAGAGAGCAAGAAAGAGGGAGAGCGAGAGAGAGAGATAGAGAGAGGGAGAGACAGAAAAAAGAGACGGGGCCGCTTGCACGTGGGCAAAGGTTCATCGAGGACAAAGAAAGAGGAAGCCCGATAAAGACGCGGTGCGTGTGGCTACGAGAAAATCGTCGTTTTATAGCTCTATGAAGGATTAATGCTGATGACCTGGTATTTACACTTTTGTAGGCTGTGGTTACCACATCGCCAGATATTTTACGAGTACACCTACGAAATGATTTTTGCTTCATCAGGAAGGAAATTTTTGTATCAGTGGAAAAAATTATTTTCCAAAAATGCTTAATAACATTTTTTAACATCATTGGAACAAAAATTGCCTAGGTTGAGAAAATTTTTCAATAAAAGGAGTACAACTGCTGTAATGTTTTCAAAATTTTATATACAAATAGCATTTTTTATAGCCTCAAATTTTTTCTAAGCATTTGGTTAATAAGTTTTTAAGAGATTTGAGTTTTTTTTTAAATATTTCTAATTAAAGAATTGTTTGATGGAGTTTGATGTTTGACGTCTCATTTTAGTTGTATTTTAAAATTCTTTCAAAATATAATTTTTTAATTAACATTCTTCAATATCATATTGTATAATATTAATATTGTATTAAATAGTTTAAATATAAAAGAATTATAAATATAATAGATTCTAAAAAAATATTGGATAAAGTAAAACTTAACAAGCATATAATAGATAAATAAAAAATTTATATAACTGTTAAACATATATTTGAAATAGTGAATAAATCTTAAAGTGATTCACAAATATACATTTTAAAACAAAATAATAAAAAAATTTTTAAGCGACTCGAAAATAATTTTTGTATAAATTAATTACAAAAAATAAATTTTTATTATTATTTTTGAATAGAGAAAATTAATACAAAATATAAAAATATATTTAAAATTTTAATAATAATTGTGAAATTAAAAAAGAATTTTTTTAAATTTCTTATATAATTTTTGAGTTATTTTTAAATAGGTGTTTAATTACTCACTTTATTTATAAATTATATAATAAATGTATATTGGAATAAAACATTAAGTTAGAGGAAGCTAAGTGCCGATGAATTGGCAGGATATTTTTATTGTACCGTATTTATATTTTAAGCGAAAGCTTCCATCGCTGCGACGAGTTTCTAAAGTTTACCTATATATCAGAATTTTGTTTGGCTTACGCGGCTTATAAAGCTGACGTTTTACGATGGAAGACACTTTTGCTCGAATTTGTGAATTTAAGTAAATGCTTATTACGTTATTTTATCGTTAATACGTTTTTGCTGAGGTAATATTTTAAGATTCGAAGTTTTCATTACGAGAAAACTGCCAGTTTTAATTATATTTGTAAGTACGATTGTTAAATGATAATAATGAAAAGAGGTAAAGGTATAAAATTAAAAATCAAATATTATATTAGTAATGTATTTTGCAAAATCAATAAAAAGCTTACTAATTCATTTGAATTTAATATAAACATTAATCCAGCAAGTGCATCACGTGATTTACGTCCCCAAAAAAGCCAATAGATAAAGCTGGCTAATACGAATTTTTCAAGAGTTGCGCGAGCTGGCAAACGGGAGAAGAACGATCATCGAAAGAGAAATGGAGATACAAGAAGGTTACGCAAGTGGGGACGGGCAAGAGAGAAACGAGTGAGAAGGAGAAAGAAAAGAGTTTCGGAAGGAGCGAGTGAGAGAGAGGCACTTTCCTCTTCTCGCGAAGCTCAAGAGAAATGCGTGGGAACGTAAGCATGTGGCTCAACTGGTTCGCGAATATTGCGTTGCGAAAGTCCCCCGTCACCGTTTATACATTCACACGTATAGTTCTTTCTTTTCTGATTCTCCCTTTCTACACTTCTGAACATAGGTTTTATAAGTAACAAAACAATCTTCTAAATCTATTGGCTTAATTGATTTTAGTTCCATTAACATTGGGGACAAAAAATAGAGGAGTAACCTTTCTAAAATTTTCTTCGTTATCTCGAGTCAGGCCTTTTATAAACGAGTTCTATTTTCCAGTGAATATATAGTTTGTTCTTTGTCTATCACAACAGCCTTTCATTCAGATTTATATTTATATAAATAATGCACAAACTCTCGCACTAAAGGGATTTCGTCCAAAAAGGGGTTCGCAAAAACACTCATCGCTCGCTTTCCACCTCCACGTGTGAACTCACACAAGCGCTTCTCTCAATTCCCGTAAAAATTCATTCTCTCTTTCTCTCTTTACTTTATTACAATGGCACTGTAAGCCCGCACAATACCGCACCGACGCAATAATACACACGAGCTCTCCCTTGGTGCGAAATAAAAAAGAAAACGTTGTCCTTCTTTCTTTCCCTTCTGCCTCATTTTTTCTTATCCGCCGCTGCGCTTATACATTCGCTCGGCGAATCGGTGCAGTAGATTCTAATTGACACAGTACGGCGAGAACATGGAAGGAAAGGGACACGACTTTTCGGTTCTGTCTGTTGTTTTGTTACCTCGCCTTCTTTTCTCTCTCCTTCTCTCACTACTACTACCTTTCTCTCTCTCTCTCTTCCTCTCCCTCTCTCTCCCTCTCTTTGTGTTTCTCTCCCCCCTCTCACTGAACCTTCTAGATGTGACTACTGGTCTCTGGCGTGTGCTCTGCTTGTACCTCTCCGATATGGTGATTTCCGAGTAAGGTTCAGACCTGCAGCAGCCCCTCAGTCTTCTCATCTCCGGATAGAAACATTTTTATAAATTTTTATAAATTATTGGAGTTTAAGATAGTCTTTTAGCCGCGCAGTCTTCTTGAAGTACATTCGCATCATTTTGCAAACGCGCAAATCTGTGCAATTATGTTTCTGAGAATTGGTCTGACTGCAGCTCGTCTCCGCAGCTATATTCGCGCTATCATCTCTCTCACGAAAAATTTCAAGGAAATTTCCTACTTGACCGACTGACCACCAGGATCTAGCTTAAGTCGTGCCCACCAGATGACCCCGGCGGCAAGAGTAGTGTAGGTATTTAAGATAGTCCAGTAATACCTGGTAATGACCTAAGCTTACCAGCAAAAGGCCAGCAAAAGCTACAAAAAAAAGATAGTCCAGGGTCAATCTGGAAGGCATGTCCTACTCCTGCTGCAGACGTTAAGGTGAAGGAAAAAATTATATGAACTCCGTAAAAAGATATTTATTTAAATCCTTTATTACGGGAGTATTTCGTTACCGCTCGTTCTCTCTCTTGCTCTGTTTCCCCCACTCTTGTTCCCATAAGCGCCTCTGTTGCAATCCCCACAGTACCCCCTCCCCCCTTAAAGTACAAAAAGATTTTTTGAAGTGAAAACAAAGCTTTCGCATTACATCTTTGGTGTCGACTTTTTTAAATGTATTATATGTTATAATCAATGATTTTTGAATATCTAATAAATTAATATTCGTTTAAAAAATTTTGGTTATTAGTTATATTATAGTCAATTACTTACTTTATTTATAAAGTATATAATTGGAACAAACCATTAAGTTAAAAGAAGCAATGAATTGGCAACGATTTTTCAAATATATTTAATTAATTAAGTATTATATAACATTATGGGGTTCCAAGTAAATTATTATACACAATTAAATTTATTCTACTCTTCCGATTAGCGGATTCGCTGTAAAAAATATTTATTAGATAAAAAATTTTTTTGCCTAGCGGGTTGAAAATACCACTTTCTCTCCCGGTGTCTGTTTGAGAATATTGTACTTTAATCCTCTCTAGGCAAAAAAATAGTATACGCACCACCCGAGGTAAAATGGAAAGGCCATAGCTTGCATTTTTCAATTTACATGGCAATGAGATTGCCAATTCTTTACCTCACTAGTGCCTAATATAGTATTTTAATGAATTTTAAAATGATAACATAGAATTACCATATTTTCTTATAATAAAATCCTGAAGATTGGCAGTCTGTGATGAAATTACTATAATTCTTTAATATTCTTATTTCTCGTGAAAATGCAATGATTTATTTGAATCATTACTAGACTACTTTTCGCCGTGCACATCATGACACTTGTACAGAACACATGCATGTCAGTTACCCACAAAACGAAGATAAATACAAAGTTTATTAATCAATTAAGGCAAAAATATTACTAACGGTTGAGTTATGTATACTATTGAAATCTATAGTTTTCAAATCGAAACCCAAAATTAAAGAGTGTAAAAAAGCAGAGACTAAAAGATTCAACAGATTCTTTTAGCAGCTCATGAGCACGAAATCCAGAGGCAAAGTCTGCTCATTGTCCCGCCTTCTTTCGTCGTTAGGTCGACAAAAAAGGCCTTGCGATTAGGTGCGAGTGACTAAGCTAATATGTCCCGGTGCTGTACAGGCGGAAGAGGCAGAATTCGTACGGTCACTTTCTCATTTTAATTGTAGTTTCGCACTCCACATGCGTGTATATATCAAGTAAATATATTAAGAGAACAGATACACGGAGAAAAATATTTTAGAATAATTACCGTTAAACCGTCTGGTTAATAGTGGGACAAAATGTATTTACAGGTAAAAATAAATTTTAATAAATTTTAATCTATAATGTAATTTTTACCCTGAATGTCACGGTAAAATTTATGAGAACGGCAGCTCGTCCCTTGTTTACCGTACTTCAGGATAATTTTTATCCTGAATTTTAGGTTAGTTTATCTACAATATTTCTCTCCGCCTTTTACGCTTTATTCTGCTGTGTCTATGTGTGTACACGTGTATACATTGAGCCATTTGGTATAATTTTGAAGGCGGTTTGTGTGTCTATATACTTTCATATTATAGAGTTAAGATAGGAATTTCGAACATTTTGAAATGTAATTAAAAATTATACTTTTAAATTACATAATTCTTTTAATTTAATGTCAATAATACA
Organism: Megastigmus dorsalis; assembly: GCA_900490025.1. NCBI lineage: Eukaryota > Metazoa > Arthropoda > Insecta > Hymenoptera > Megastigmidae > Megastigmus > Megastigmus dorsalis. Next base: position 16,593 of record UELU01137981.1, on the reverse strand, counting down.
TTGAATTTTAATATACATCTGATATAAGAAATACTATCTATTTGTAAAATTAAACACAATTTGCGTAGAAAAAAATCTTCATAAAACCAACAAAACCTTAAGGAAAGGAAAAGAAAATAAAGTCATAGTCATTTACTCCTTGGAGTCATCGCGTAGTACTACACACCGGTCGACGTAAAAGACAGCCTCCTACGCTTGACGAAGCAGCAGTACAGCCGCAGCAGCAGCTCTATAGTGCGTCTCGTATACGACGTCCGGCTTTTCCGCGCTCAGCCGCAACGTCAAGTCAGAAATGACCGAGCCTATGCTCGCTTTCCATGTCACGTGAGTGCAAACATACGCTCACCAGCAGCGCCTACGCGAACGTCTTAGTATGAATTCGCAGCCGAGCGCACGTATAAGGGCAAACGACCGCCGCTATTCTGTCTGTATTATATATGCATGTGGACAGGAAGTGACGGTGATTGCTACATCTCTCTCTCTCTCTCTCGCTCTCTCTCTATTCCTTTTTTTTTTGTATATTTTTACAAATGAACTAATCTCTCTCTCTCTCTCTTTCATGTGCTAGGTCACAAAAATAATTCATGCGCGCGAGCCTGTGCCTCACTTCTGCTATAAATACTCGCGCAGGGAATTTGCATAATGCGTTTTTACGATGAGCAACGAGCTTGAGTTAGGTAATGGAAACTGCTGCTGCTGTCAAAGCATACGGAGATAGAATTGGTGCTGTGTTTCGATTGAATTGAAGATGCCGATTCGGAAATGTTTCTAGAGGTGTAATATATATACAGTTTGTGCAGAATTATACATAGTGAATCCTAGAAAGCGTTATGCTAACTTTCTTCTCTATTTCTCCCTCTCTCTCGATATACATGTATCTAACTGTCGCACTGAAGCTTATTAAAATTCTTTTACTGTTTCTGCAGCAGAGTTTAGGAACTCACTTCCGCCAAATGTCGCTGAGCCATCCTCGCTGTTTTTATTTATATAAAATCATAGTTTTTATATCTACTGCAAAACGAAAATTAAGCGAAATATTTGGTAATGTAATTTTATGACGCCATTCGGCCATGCATTATCGTAATAAATTGTTTATCATACATTCTTTCTCTCTATCGCCTCGTGAAGATTATAAAATGACTCACCATAATATTTTACATTTTTTTATCATTCTTATATTGTATAGGTTAACAGAGGCTCGGTAACCGTACGCACTAAAGTAGAAAACAGTTTTTTAATGGTAGATACTTGTATAATTCAGTAAAAATAATTTTAATGTTACAAATTTTTTTCGAATCGATTAATAATACGGTTATATTAGTAATATCGATAAAAAATAATTATCTCACTAACGCTGAGTTGACAACGAACTGAGATGAATTATTTATTAAAAATATATATTTTAATAATTTAACACAACTATACTATACACTTTCTATTGACAAAAACAATGTGAAGTTACATGACAGATGTTTTGATATTCGCTTGAGGGATGGCAAAAACGGCTAAACGCATTCTTTTCTCTCATTGCCGTCTTGATAAAATAATTCAGAATATGCTTTCAGCTATTGCTTCATATTCTGAATAAATTTAATATATCGCATATCTCATAAGCATAATTGCCAAAGTTTAAGTAAATGAAGCAGTTTTTTACAGCCAGAAATAATATTGTAAAATGTATATTAAAATATCCATTCCATTACCTGCTTTCTTCAGTGCTCGATGTTCAACTTTTCAATACAATCGTTTAGAATGTAATGTGTATCAATCAATGTTCAAAGTCTATTCAAGTGACGTTGAACTTTTAAGGTGTCTGTGTAGAATAAAAATGGCAGTTCATATTGTAAGATATGTAGGAGTATTCGTATACTATTACATATTTCTAGTGCATGAAAAGTAAATTTTTATACGCACGTAAACATGGTCATTATTTAGTATTCAACCCGTGCAAATGCATCAATTTTGTCTAGTTTGAGGTGGCTTCAGCTCATAGAGTCGAAAATGATGAATGTTTCAAGAGGCCTCAAATTTTTTTTTCGTAAAAGTTAAGTCATTAACCACTCCTCAAATTTTTGCAATCACATAGTTCCATATCATAGATATCATTAAGTATTTTTTATATAAGTCGCTGGAGCCACCTTAACAACAATCATAAATGTGTAATATAATAATATAAACACCAAATGTATGTTGCGGATATTGATGAATTGCATACTGGAAACAAGGTTTCTGTGCATGAAAAGTAGGATTTGTACGCACTTAATCCCTTGTGTGCCATGGATATGCACATACAAAAAAATAAAAAAAGAAAAAAAAAATTGCAGGATGATCAAAAAGGGTTTGGCCGATACGAGTAAACGCCAAGAAGACGGTTTTGTCCTCCCACGCAACTCTTAAATTGAATACGAGAGCTCATATATTATATATTATCATTCACGTCATTGTTGCGCCGCGTACATATTAAAAATCGTCTTTTGATTTTTGATCGAATCTCTTCACTTCCGCTTGCCTTTGGCTCCGAGTAAGAGAGGCAAACCCGAGCTTGGACCATGGGTTATAGGGACAATAATGCCAGTATGAGAATGGATTCGCTCTCTGGACTCCACCTCCAACACGGTCAGACAATTTTTCGGAGTGAGTCTTATCGGTGTGTATACGATTGTTTTATTTAAAACCAGAGAGAATACACCATTGGCTTGATGGATGACTGATGATGGAACAAAAAAGTCTGTCGGCTTTTCTCTATATAATGATGATTATACACATGTATTTTTTACGCATGCACTGAAATGTATATGAATGTGTAACACTCTGGTCGCTCCTCTCTCTCTCGAGGTCTAGAGCGGCGCAGCTACGTCAAATCTGTTTGTAAATTCGCCGCCGCGTCATTCTGCTTCAATGACCCGAGAGATAGACTTCAGTGTCACAACTACATTCTCATTCTTTCTTTTTCACACATTGCAATGCCTTTTTAATCAAAACTTCAAACACTTGGGGGGAACGGGGGGGGCTAAATAAATCCATTTTTCGTTTAGCGGAGAGCAGAAAGCACGCAATGTCATGTGTTTACAAATTGAAAGGCATCAGCGGAACGTGAATCGACTAAGTTATATGTTACATTACTGACTGAAAGTTTGCAAACAGAATAGAAATCTGCAACTGTCAGTTCATCACGGAAAAAATAGTTCGTTGGAGCAACCAACATATATAAGCGCAAATAAACATAATTCGTCATATTTTGCTTATTATGATACTGTTATTACAACAATTCTAACAATAAAAGATTGTATGAAATTAACATTCAACGAACATTTGTTGGCTGTATTTACCAACTAGTTGGTTGCCCCAGCGAACTATTTTTTTCCGTGATGCTGAATCAAATGAAATGTACCCATTATGTTAAAAAATGTGGCAAGTTGACAAAAAAAAACTTTACTCGTAACACTTGCATTTGATCAAACTGCAATAGATTTGAAACTAAGTTCCGACCTCCAGCAATGTCCAGCATGCAATCCTTAATAAAGAAAAAGTCATCGAAACGCGACTGACCTTCGATAGTTTCTCGCCCTCATGATGTGGCAGCAATGTCCTAAGCGACTGAAAGCCGGCGTTGATGCTCTGCATACGCCTGCGCTCGTTGCTGTTGGCGATCTCTCGCCGAATCCGCTTCTCCTGCTCCATGTGGCTACGCGATGGTGCGCGGTTCACGCCGCCGCTGCTGCTCTGGCCGTCGTGAGCGACGTTTTGTCCGGCCGATGAACGGCTGGCCTTGTGTTGTCTGCTGGTGGACAACGAGCTGCCAGTGGGTACCACCGACGAAGATGGAGACGTATCTATCGGCTGGTGCTTCTGCTCCAACTCCTCGACGTAGTCACCGATCGGCAGACCCGTGCACTCGTCCACAGTCTCTCCGCCGCTGCAACAGACAGACCAACATCGTTATAGACGCTTGTTATTACATTATTCGGGGCTACAATATTGTCATTATTTCTGAATGTTGGGGATATAGACATAATGTGATGTGATTATCATTTTTGGGGAAATATTATTAATTCTGGTTACTCTAAGTTTCAATCTTCGATTATACGATACTTCAATCTCTATACCTTCTAATTATCAGTTTTGGTTTTCGCTGTAACATTTTTTAAAAACAACTCGTTATTTTATTATGGGTTAGCAATCGAGTGCAGCCTCTATAAAATTGACGTGGAAACTGTCTAAAGTAAGCCTTATCAAGCTACCAAAGCACATCTCCGTAAAATTATATAAAATCAAGTTCATCGATTAATATAAATTTAGATAATCGATATAACCCATTATTGAAAAGCAGTCGAGAAAAGAGGGTAGAGAATAGATGCGCGTGATGCAATGAAAGTTCCTGAAAATTCATGAAAATTTGGAAAAAACCATTAAACATCAAATGGTTCTTTATATTATAATCAGTAGAGGATAGGGCCAAACATCATTAAAAGGGAACGGAAGCAGCACTGCACTTAGGCAGACAAGAGCGAGTAAACGGGATGAGTTATAAATTTAGTGGAATTAGTGATTAAGAGAAAAGTCATGTTTGTGGTAATTATCCGTGGTTAATAAAGAGCAATTTTTCGAACTACTTGCTGTACTATCGTCAAAATTAATCGCACCATCATATTAGCGCACATTCGCACACAGTAGCACCACCACTACAATTTCCCGTGTAGTCTAACGTCTTACATTTTTATCTTTTTCTAGTCTCACCCTCGACACGGTCTTTTTTTATCCCCTTACACACCAACCAAGATCTTGTCCCCTTGCGTGTAGATCAAAGAGGGTGATGCAAGAGTTCAATCGAAAGTGACAAAGCAAAACAGTAAAGTGGAGGAGGTTTACTCTCTCTCTCTCTCTCTCTCTCTCTCGCTTTCTCTCTCTCTCTCTCTCTCTCTCGCTTTCTCTCTCTCTCTCTCTCTTCCTTCTTTTCTACAAAGTCTTCTTTTTCCGCTACTGGGCCTCGATTCATCTGCACTTACTCAATTTATGGACCGGTACATGTACAGGAACGAGTGAAGAAAAAGGACGATGAACTGCGACAGTGGCTGCTTTTAAGGAAATTGAAAACGACGAGAGGCACGAGGAATGTAATGCTTCAACCGCTGACATCTGAAAGAGAGTATACCGAGGGATGCGAGATTTTTCTGCTTCTTTTTTGAGGCTAATAATTTTGACATGTTTTGCGCAACGAAAGTTCATCACAATTATGAGATTTTCGTAGACCTCGAAGATTTGTTGTGATGAGTCTAGTTGATTCATAAACGGTTTTTCGTTTCAACTGAAATAAGTAGTGTATTAAGTAAAAATCTAATAATTAACATTCGGGGAAAATTGTGATAAGGGATACGATTTAGCATTATGATGGGTTAGAATAATGCTTTTAGAAAAATACGAATTTCACAATTCCATTTGTTAATTCTATGTAGGGAAGTTTAATAAAAGTTACATTTTTTGCTTGTGCGTTAAGTAAGACGTAAATGAAAACATTTTTGAACGTATTACAGAATAATTGTTCAATGTTTGATTTGTCTAATTACTAAATTGAAAAAAAAAAGGCTTCTAGACAAAGAAAACTGGATACTGCAGGATGCAAATAGAATATTCCACTTCCTTAACATTTATTTACAGGTAAACCAAATCTGTTTGCTTCAGATGAGTTTCTTAATAATATGGAAAACAATCGTGGAAGAAATTTATTCAAAGTTGGAAACGTTTTTTCAGAACAAGTAAATTAGACTATTAACTAAGTGGCTGACATTTCAGACGTTTTATTTGTTTTATATTAATTTTTGATTTACTACAACTCACCCAAAAAGTATTATATTATATATTTCACATAAGTAAACATCCTGTCTCTAATTAAAACTATACAAGCTAAGTCTAAAAATTAAAAAATTTGAAATTGTTAAATAAATATTTAAAAACTGAATTGAAAGTACTCACACTGGATTAATCCGTGGTTTCAGTGCAAAATTAAATTCGAAATCGGATGAGTTTCTCCTTTAAAAATGCACGGATTCTGTTTATAGTATAAAACCATATTACTAAGCGATGTCTATTTGTTTAAGATAAAAGTGTGCTTGAAATAAAAAATTGTCCGCTAAACAAGTGAAGCACAAACAGAAAAATTGATTACTTTTAAGATATTAATTGTGGATGGAATTTCACAAAACTGAAGCCATGTAATGTTTGCATGATTACCGAGATGCTAACAGATTTTTTTGCCAAAAATGAATCTTTATCATTAAGTGTCCTGAAGATGTCCTTAAAGCTATATGTGGCATTTTCAAACGACAAATTGAACGACGACCGGTCGAACAAATAACAGTTTGCTTCTCATTCGCTCCCCGACAAAAAAAAAGAAGGGAGACAGCAGAGCAGCGTGAAAGAAAAAGATTTCAAAAAATGTATCGGTTAAATGAGAAATACATGGAAATAAGATAAATAGCAATAGCTCGATGACATTATTATCAAAGCAAAAGAGAGAACAAGCGTTCTTTCTCGATAGAGGGAGTGAGGGAGTGAGGGAGAGAGAGAGGGAGGGAGAGAAAAAGAGGAAGATGAACACATAGCAGCGTTCAAAACAAACCGGACGTTTTCCGTTCTCAGGGCAAACAAAAAAGAGCTGGTCGTCGTCGGAAACGGAGGGAGATCGACGCTTTTATCTGGCAAGAATAAACGAGCCAATCGCTTTCCGCATTGATTGCAATTCGATCGAGTTGAAAGCAGTGTCGTAGTAGTCGTGATAATCGTCAGCTACATTAACTGAACGCCGTCTTATGTGCGAGGAAGAAAGAGTATAAGGGAAACAAAAGGATTTTGTGGCGAATGAAAAGAAATAGAAAGAGCAAAATAAGGAATAGATCGTAAGCTGAGGAAAAGATTGAACAAACATAGAACAATATTCACGATGTATCTAATTATTCCTTGAATGGCAAAGGCTAGTGAACTGCAGTATACATGTATCAATTACGAAATAAGATATATTTTGCAAAAACAATCATCTATCTATAAGAAAACTGAGATATGCCTTGATAAAGCTCAAAATTTACCGTGGCTGGTATTCTATAGACATCGTAACCTACCTTGGTAGAAAATTGACGAGTTTGACAGGTTAAAACGCTAATCAAATGACAACATTTTTGACTAGGAAACAATATATTTTCAAAATATGTTCTATATACCGCAAATTATATTATTCAGTTATTAACTGAATAATATAATTAACTGAATAATATAATTTGCGGTATTCAGTTATTAACTGAATAATATAATTTGCGGTATATAGAACATATATAGAACGTGTATAGAACAGTTATTAACTGAATAATATAATTTGCGGTATATAGAACATATATAGAACAGTTATTAACTGAATAATATAATTTGCGGTATATAGAACATACATAGAACGTATATAGAACAGTTATTAACTGAATAATATAATTTGCGGTATATAGAACATATATAGAACGTATATAGAACAGTTATTAACTGAATAATATAATTTGCGGTATATAGAACATATTTTGAAAATATATTGTTTTTAACTGAATAATATAAACTAGCTTTCAATAATTATAAAAAAGTAAAAAAAAAAGTAGAGATAATAGGGAAAATTTAATATACTTAAGAAAGCTATCTAAAAACTGGCTGAAAAATCCTTAACATTTTTACGATGGTAACTATACTCGGAATTTTTCTAGTATTTCTGTATGAATATGGATATATTTTCCTGACTGATTCTTTTTGCAGACTGCTTCTGATTTTGTAATAATGTACGTATTTGATATAGTTTACTATCTTTTGTATAATTAGTTTACTATAATGTATAATATGTACATTGTTCTTTAATTTTTAATTATAACAAAGAAATAAAGATTACTGTTCAAAGTATTCTGCTCCCACTGGTGATTTTATCAATTCTTTCTGTGTAAAAATCTCATAACCGGCTTAAGGTCTCGCGTCTAAGACACGGTTGCCTGTCATCTTACTGATGAGCCCAGCACGTAGCCAGACGCAAATGCAAAGCGCAATTTTAATTTTCATTTTAATTTATGATATTTTTCCAAAATTCCACCGTGTAATTTTTTTATTTATCGTGGAGTTTACTCTTTTGTATACTCATTTTGTGGGGTTTGTTGACTGTATATGTCGTAAGCAGGCCACCTCACAGAGGAAAAAAATGAGTCAAAATATCAATTTCACAAGGTTCTGCTGGATGATGATCGATAGATTTTTTCTTTATTATTTTATATTATTTTGGTTGAAAAAGATAAAATAGAGGAAAAAAAAAACTAAATATACTGTATTCTAAAGAAATGCGTATGAACCAGGTCTAAATCTAGATGAAGATAAAGTTCTGTATAACAGTTAGCTAAACTATACAAGAAAAGTATATACGTTAGTAATGCAAAGTGGAGATGCTCGGTAAAAGCTTACCACATATCTTCCCTTCTCGCGAAAATTACAGAACTTGTGCAGCTGTCACATTGTCGCTCTTACACTCTCGTGCTAAGTCTAAGTCCAATGCCGAGAATTTCGCCATGCATTAGTGTGTGCGCGTGGTGCACTTTATTGGTGTCGAAGTAGACGGCTGACCAAAGCGAAATAAGGTTTATTTCTGTGTGGACGCACGCACCTATTTTCGTCGCTTCGAGCGCGCCAGACGAAAAGTAACAACACGAACCGTCGCCCTCATTGTATAAGAGTTGGAAACACGAGTAAGAACACGCGGGATCTCTTAGTGCTTGTTTGGCCACCTCTCCACTTCGGACGGCTTCCAATCTTTCGTAAATAATACCATATAAGTTGATATTTGCAAAGAAATAATAAATATATATGCATGACGCTCTATTGGAATAAAGCTCGGTGCTTTAACGTAAATTATAAATAAAAGAAAATTTTAGTTTGACAATGGTCAAAGCCAATGTTTAGCTGACACACGATTAAATTGCAAACATTACCCAAGCACCAGTAGGGGAGAGCGGGGAATGAACGATCAGGCTGATAAGTTGGGCATCCCACTTTTTTCAATTTTGAATAATTATTATTGATTAAAATTTATAAATAATATTAAAGAAATATCTAAACTTCCTTTACAACAAATACCAAAGAGAAATATTTTGTTTTGATTCGATGTATTAAAAGATGAAATTTCGGAGCTAAAAATCTTGTTTATTGCTACATTTAACATCAATAAATTAAAATGAATATTGAAATATTCAGAGTTTTTACTTTTGATAAGTATTTTTTAATATTTTTATAAAGTTATGAAATATATTAATTTTTCCGGATTAATTAAAAAGTGTTGAGCGGTGCATCACGGGTACCCTCTGGCAGGGCACGTAGAGCACACGCAAGCCTGCGTACCAGCGCGAAGTGCAAATCAGCTGTTGTTATTATAACCTCCAAATAACATGGGCTAGTCATTACGTTCGTGCTCATCGTAATTATTTAAGTGTTGTTTATTTATAAGCTTAGAATATTTAAAATAGTTAGAAGGTACGTTAGGAAAACTAATAAGAATGGCTGGATTGAAGGGCAAATGCAATTCGCTATAAACGGTGTGTTGGAAGGGAAGTCAATTAAAAGTGCTACGATTAAGTTCGATGTCCCACGGTCGACTTTGCAATGAAAATTGCTTCATTTTAATTTAGGCAATGAAACAAGTCACGAGTCTTCTCAAAATGGATCTTTTTATTATTTCATTTTAGGTCTAAAATATAATTAGTGTTTTGTTTATAGGATTTCGATGCACGTTCACAGATGAACAGGAGCAAGCTTTATGTAAATATATTACTGATATGCAAAGCAAACTGATGAGGTTAACATCAATGGAAATTCAACGTTTAGCATTTGTTTATGCTGAGAGGCTTAAGATTTTTCATAAATTTAATGAGTCGACGAAATTAACTGGAAAAGATTGCATGCAAAACTTTATGGACAGACACGGACTTTCTTACAAGAAGGCAGAACACACTTCAACTGCAAGAACTAATGGGTTCGATAAAGTGGAAGTGCAGAAATTTTTTGACTTACTGAAAAAATGCATTACAACGTACAAGATTAAGGATGAAGACATTTATAACGTAGATGAGTCTGGGGTTTAACTGCTTCCGAAAGAGGAGAAACAGTTACTGCAGAGTTGTACATGTCAGCAGTTGGTAAATTCATGCCACCTATGCTGATATTCCCATGTGTCAACAGGAATGAAGAATTTTTAGCAGAAGCTCCTACTGGATCTTGGGGCGAGTTTCATAAAAGTGGTTGAATCCAAAGTGAATGGTTTACTAAGTGGTTCAAACAATTTATTAATTTTTCACAGGCATGAAAAGAAAAACCAGTATTACCACTGCTCGATAGACATTCTAGTCAGGTTAAAAATCTAGATGTGGTTGATCTTACAAACGAAATTTCAATTTTGAGTTTTCCCCCACATTGCACTCACAGGATACAACCACTAGATATGGGTTTTATGAAACCGTTAGGTCATTTTTATTCCTAAATTGTAATGGAATGGCAGAGGTTTGGCCATAAAGTCTCAATGAAAGATATTTTCAAACTCTTTGGAAAAGCATGGTAGAAATAAAGAAATTAAAATGGGATTTATTAAATTAAGATTAAATTATAGTAATATGTGTTAAAGATATATTTCTATATGACAAAACTATTTACGAAATAATTCAAACATTAAAAATATTAGTTTCTAAATGTGTAGCTTTATTACAATAACTTTATTTATTATTAATATTTAATTTAATGCATGCAATAAAAAGTTATAGTAAAAGTGTTCTTTTGTTTCCTTTTTTTTATCCTTTTATCCTAAATTAATTAAAGAGTCTATTTTATCAATGATTATTATTAAGATCTTTTGAAATCATTGAAATTATTGAAGCATGTTTGAAAACATTTATCTAACCGTGCTCCTGGGGTAAGTCGGGTATTTTTTAATGTTTTATATATTATAAAATCATAGAAAAATAATTGTCAGTTAAATATTTGAAGTAGCTGCAATAGATAGTTGATATCTTTAACTAAGAATTACCATTTCGTTTACTTCATAAGGGTCAATTTTTTGTTTAAATAGCCTCTATAAATTTAGGTACCCATGGTGCCCCACCTTCCCCTACTCGTCACAATAATAATAAATTTTAGACAAGCTAACCATATTTTCGATGCAGACATTCAGCCGCGTGTGTCAGCATGTACGGCTCTTATCTCTGACCTAGTTTCGTAGTACCAACTTGAGAATTTTAATATATTCATCGTCAAACAGGTTCACAGCTTTACGTGAAAATTTACTAATGCACTCTCACGTATGGCGTATTGATAACGCCGTAATTCAAGTGAGCCACAAATTATTCGGTCTGTTGCTAATTGCAGAGGTGGAACATTTATATCACGGTGTGTTTGTAAATTAATAGTGTAAATCAATTTACTTTAAAATAGGTAATGATCAAAAAATGTCCTAATCTACGAAATGCACTTGAGCTCCCGACGTACAATGTAATCACACGAAATTTCTATATTTGCTAACCATCGATTTGTTCCTTGAAATTTCAAAATCAAGGCATCGCGGCCAATCATCTCACCGACTCCTTTCGCCACCATCAGAAAACTGACGGCATATAGTCAAAAAAACGAAATAATAAAGGAGAAATTTTGCGCTTATAATGTTTTGAATAAAATGAATACTCAAATAGCTGAAAATTGTACATGGCAGTGCGCGAGCGCGATAACTAAGTCAGTATTATGCTCCGCTAAAGTCACTGGGTTGAAAAATAATTAAAACACACGCGCGCCGCTTGCTGTTTGAATACAAAAGGTTCATACAAGAGAGAGAATAAGACAAAGAATCGAGCGGAAATCCCCAGATACATAGAACAACAAGGTTATCATCGAATGTACAGTCTCAAGCTGTGACACGTGAATTAATTGAATTTTAGACTATACAAGAAGTCGGAAAAAGCTAATTTATATCATATACATGTTGTAATTAGAAGTGCGTCACGTATCATTGAAATAGCGTTTGGAATTTCCATAACGTCTCAAGATGATCGTAAATTTCTGACCAGCTGCTGCAGAGGCAAAACAATGAAGTATAATATCGCACGGTCTGGTACAGACATCGGCTGTAATCGTAAAGCATTTGAAAAGCCAAGGCTTGTGCTGTGTCGCTCAAAAACAAACATGGAAAGGTAAGGTTCTCTCGGAGAACAAGGTTCGCCTCGTGTATTTATTAATATCAATACCAAATAAAGAAAAAGTTTAGCCTCTCTCAATTCGTCGAAACATCGATCAGAGTTACACACGGGACGAGGCATACACAGAATTGTTGTTATTTTCAAATGAAAAATCGGACAATTTCTTTCCGTTCCAGTTCTCGTACGTACTCTTGGCACTAAGAGTTCTCGTGCATCACCCCTGCTAGGGCACCTGGACTTGTGTTTATGAAAAAATGCCGCTAAATAAGTTGGTTCATTGAGAGGGAGAGAGAGAGAGAGAGAGAGAGAGAGCTTTATATGGAAGTTCGGATTACTTTC
>UELU01137980.1:11166-25440 GCA_900490025.1 Megastigmus dorsalis | reverse complement strand
AGAGAGAGAGAGAGAGAGATATGGGAGATGAAAAAGGGAGAAAATAAAGAGAGGAGAGACTCTCGCTCTCTGTGTAGCCTGGAGTATAATTAAAATACAGCTAAGCCTCCAACCGCGCGAGCTGAGCCTGTGCAGCGAGCTGCGTTGCTGCCGTTTCTCTCTCTCCCCGCAGCTTCATTCTCCCTCACTTATTTTTCAACCTTTTTTGCTTTCCTCTTGTGTCCCTCCTTTTTTACTTTGCTCGCATCCTTCTCTCTCTCTCTCTCTCTCTTTTTCTCTCTCGTCATTTTCGCATTCTCCTTTTCTAATAATTAGTATCGAGAGGCCGGAATGTAATGTTTGGTTGCGTATATCCGCCGCGTGCTATATATTTACTCCTGATACTCGCTAAGTGGACGATTGCATTCGGCTGGGGCTCTCCGCTTTCATCGATATTTGCATTAACGTAGCCAATTTTTATTTCTTATCACTTTTAGCGAACTCATCAACTATTGTCAAATATTGTTCTTGATTTTCAGGGTTATTTTTTCTATCTTTAATTGTCTGTTTTTTTTTTATATAAAAAATACACTGAAAATATGTGCAATTCCCATTTTTTCTATTACAATGAAGGAGGATTCACGTATTCAAATTCAGAGAATACGTTATGACTCGTGAACCTTCAGCACAATTAGCATAATAACATTTTTATGAAGAAATCAAAGATTATGCAATAAATTTTAAAATTGTACATTTGAAATTGTTTTATTATTCACAGTTCCTGCATCTTCCATTTAAATTACTTTACTCACACATTTCAGACACGACATCAATGCTGCTTATAATAATAATCTTTGAAATCAACGCTTGAGCAAACATATAAATAATCAAAGGCAAATTGAATACTAACTTTATTTGTTTACAATGGAAGTGCATATGAATAATTCATCAGTATTATATATTTTCTACGATACAGCACATTATATATTAGTAGGTATACGAGAATTGCTTTGATTAACACTTGTAATAGAATACGGCTGGAATATTGGGTACAAATGACAAATCATTTATTAAAAAAATCGCGAAATGATTCATAAAAAAAAAATCGTGAAAAATAAATACTTGTATATGTGTGTGCTCTTGGCATCGGATACTCGAGTTAATATTTGCGACTCGCGCAAGTTTCGAATGATAAATGTCCATGTAATGAGATCGTTATCGTCGCCGCGCTTTACGATACTCAACAGTTTATCGCTGGAGATGAGAAAAAGGAGGCAATCATTTCTCATGTGGAACTCGAGGCACACACGTACTATACCAATCTAAAATTTTAAAAGTCACAACATTTTTCAAATTTCATACGTGTTTTCCATCAAATACGAATTATTGCGAAATATTGAAAATGATCTATATCGCGTGAAAACGTTACTTTTATAAAATATAATCAAAAACTTTCCTGCTCAACTGTCGCAGTTATGATAAAGTAATCATAAAATTTGATTTCACTTCATATTTCCTTATTTTTCTAAATTTATGTGGACAATTCTTTAAAACGTAAATATATTCATAGAATGATCATTACGATTATTTTGATTAATATGCAAATCAGTTCTATTTCCTGCTTTTAATTAAATGAATCAGCCTCACGGAAATCTTATCAATAGAATTTATTTAATGAATTCAAGATTTGCAGAAACTTACGTAATACCTTTGAATTCAAATGTATTAACGAACAACGTTGTCTCGTTAATTTCAACATGAACAACATAAAATCCTTTTAATACTATTTCAAAACTTCATATATGATCTACTTAAAAGTAAGCGCATAGCTTCTAGACTCAATTCCACGATTATCAATGTCTGATCGTTGTAAAACCATCTCTTGCCAAATGTATATTTCGATACTTGGCTCGGTACAGGGTCGAGCTATCGTGATGAGCTTTTTCAGCTCTGTCTCATCCGACATCCAGAAAACGATAGCGCGCCCGCGCGGATACGACACTTTTGCGGTGTGTGTATATATGTACGTGAGCGAGCGGATTGCAAATTACTGCATGCGCGGCGGGGCGGCGGCGGCGCACGGCACACAGCGCGTCCTCGTCGTCGGCAAATAATTAATATTCATTACGTATTAACGAAGCCATCGCATAAATTACGAGAAGACAGCGGCAACTGCGAGAGTAAAAGGAGAGAGAGAGAGAGAGAGAGAGAGAGAGAGAGGGAGGGAGAGAGTCTCGACGAGGCAAGTCTCGGGTTGGTAATGCAAGAAACGCCCGAACGTTTCAGCTTAAGGTTCGACGAGTTTCCGTAAGATGTAGCTGCGTGTATGTCCCTGGCACTATTCGCGTACTGCATTATTGCTTTTGTTTATACAATTGTTAAGAAGTTTTGTTATGCTAATTTTATGTACATTTTCATGAATGATAAAAGAAATAAATTAGACAATAAAAAAATGTATAATTTATATCGTAATGATTAAATTTTCAAATTATCCCATGTACATTATGAGACTATAGATGTGGTTTGATAACTTTGCAAATCGTATTCAGATGTTTTTGGCAATTGTTCTATTTCATTCAGATTAGTCAAAGCAATAAGATTATCTACAATAACATTGCAGAATTTTACAACATTCGGGCAGGATTAAGATCCAAGGTATCCATAAATAATTTGTTCAAATACTTTGTTTACAGTCTAAAAAAAATTAATAATCAATGTCCTTAGAGTATTCAAATTTAAATTTATAATTTTTTTATCAGTATAAATGAATGAAACATTTGTTTCTTAAATCGAAAGCCAATACTATTATGCACTGTAATTTTTTTTAAAGATAAATAATATTTATTAGAAATTATTTGCGCTTCAAAATATTTATCACATCATATGAATTTTTATAAATACAAATCATTTTGGCCTATAAATTTGTATTTAATCGCAAATAATATGCAAGACAAGGCATGATTTTACAGTTATTCAAGATAAATTTTGTATAAGAATTTTGTATTTTTATTTAAAATATAGTTTTAAACTTACATATTTTTATAAATATACAACCACAAAACTCATTATTCAACATCAAAAGTCAAATCTACATTTTTATCGAATTTCTTTTATATCAGCCAATTAAAGCCAGTTTATCATTATCGTTAAAAGTCGATAGTAATAGTCGATTGATAGTCCGATTTCCCTTGATTTAATAAAAAAAGTTTTTACCACCCCAAACACTATATATATATAAGAAATCGGACGCATAATAAAAAGTCCCGAGTAGCCCTTCCTTCTATCCAGCATATGCACGTATTCCATCCGCCATCCAGTCAGGAGTATCCTCATCTCTCTCTCTCTCTCTCTCTTCACTATCTCTTCCTCTCTTTTCCCAATGCCAGGCAGCCAAGGTACGACTATTTCATTTTTGATGCCATAAAGAGACGTTTTATCGCTGCGTTTAAGGGTTATTGTACAATAAAAGTGGCATTATTATCAGTTAGACTCGGTCGCTCGCGCGCGGGCGCACTTCTCTCTCTCTCTTTCTCTCTCCCTCGGCACTGCGGACTATGTGCGTTACCAGAGGGATATAGAGAAAGAGAGACAACGTCGAGCGGCGTGCAAAGAGATAGAGATAGAGAGAGAGAGAGAAGGATAGAGCGATGGCAAAAGGAAGGAAGAAGCTGCGGGGGGAACATCGAAAAGGAGGCCGAGGTCGTGAGAAGCAAGACTGCGCGGACTTTATGACTCGTAAAAGCTCGAGACACCTCGCGCGCCTCCACGAGAAAGAGCCAGAGAGAGAGAGAGAGAGAGAGAGAGAGCACGTGACACGCGTCACTCCTACGACGGCCGTCTTCCCTGCCAGTCCACGCCCGTCAGCTTTGACTATTTCTCTTTATATCTGTACCTCCCTCGCTCCCTCTCTCTCTCTCTCTCTCTACCACTATAACCTAGCTTTCTCTCATTTTTTATGATTCAGGTCTTTGAGATGGTATCCTTTTAATTACGAGTGTTATAGGTGCTCCGAGTTGACCTGGCAGTTCATTTTTGATGATCGCGAGTGTTTTCTAAACTACATTCTTGCAAATTGTTTCTTTATGTTATACTTTTCAAATTCCTATAGATTATCATATACATTGCATATGCGCGGTAAAGCACCCTTTTTGTTTTCTACAATGATAATCAAATGGACATTTTTCTTGACTCCATTGGCTTCTATATTTGCAAAGAACATTTTATATAGGCTGGATACAGAAAAAAGATACATTATATTTTGAAAGTTTCCCAGTTCTATATATTACACCAGGTTAAACTAATACGGATACATGAATTTCATTCAAATCCAAAAATATTTAATTCCATAAAACGCAGTCCTTACGCGTATACGCGATAACAGTTTTTATCAGAGACGCGGGAAAGAAAACAAGGTGCGTGCACGGATCATACGAGTGAAGCATCGCGCGCGACTCGTTATCCCAACCAAAAAAGTTTCCCCTGTAAATACAAGTGTCAGGTAGCGCGCGCGCATCTTTCGCAAGCATCAACAGCAGGAGCTATTATATCGGCGCTCGCGTGTGAGGTGCGCCGGCAAGAAGCAGCAGCGGAAGTCGCGCTCGTGTCCTCATTGGCGGAAGGCCTGTTTGAGATCCGAATGCGCGATACGTCCGTGATAACGTTTATGTGGCCCAAGGAACTCTCTCTCTCTCTCTCTCTCTCTCTCTCTCTCTCTCTCTCTCGCAGCAGCAGCAGAAGCAACAACAGCGGCTCTACAGCGGCGCGAGCAAACTTCCTTCCAGATCGTGGCGGAAGTTCATTGTAAATCTCGCCAGTCAGAAATGCAGCAGCGACGACGCTCCGCGCGAGCTCACTACGTATAGGTGTATACGTGTGTGTAGCGCCGGTGCAGGCTTGTAACAAACTCCCCCTGCACTGCGAATAGCGACCGAGTCTGGGGCCGCGATAGCGACTCGAGATTCTCCTCTCGTTCAAATATTTAGATTAGACCGTGATTTTCTCACGCTGTTTACGAACGCGACTACTTATACGCTGTACGCGTCGCGGAGCTAAGCTAACGAGATGCCGACTGCATCTGGGTGGATAATCGCTGGGCCGTGTGTAGTAAAATTGACTCCTATTCGCGCTAGGGCTCGAGCAGTTATACGCCACGCGAGGCATGTTTTTGTACAAACCATTTGACGTCTCGTGCTGCTGCGATTACTTTTCTGGCTAAACGCTAACGTAAGGAGAAATAATTACAGTTGCAAATAATACCACTTTCGATAAAGTTGAAAAAAGATTTTAGAATCAGGAATAATATATGCAAAAAATTACGTTGCTATATTGCAGAACCTGTTTTTAATATATGCGATGTACATCTTGAGCTGGTATATTTGAAAAAGGTAGAAGGAAAAAGTTACATTTTCACGGACAATAAATCTCGTGGAACATTTCATTGTCAGTCGAGCGTTAGACTCATCTGCGCGCAGTACAGCAAAGTGTATATATATCGGTATCGTGCCACAGCAGCCCGTCAATTGCATCTCGTCCAAGAGCGAACCTCTAGTCCGAGCCAATCACGACGCGGGAGCCGTTCTCGCACCGGAAGGCCGGAAGCAAAGAAATCTCGTTCGCTAGGGCGGTTTTTCCACTTTTTTTTTTTCCATACCTATACCTCTCTTTCTCGCCATCTCTCTTCCACCAACCCTCGTTCTTCTACGTATATATACATGCGTATATATAGGTGCTAACGTCGCTATGTTGGGGTACGTGAACAGACAGAGTCAGAGAAGCAAGGGAGAAGGTATATAGTGGGTAGAGAGAGGAAGAGAGAGAGAAGCTTGGGAGGATATTGAGAGCGAGTCGGGCGTCGCGCTGGACATAATTTCCGCCCGACGAGATCGGAATTGCTAATGACGTCACTACCGCCTTCGTATCATTCGCGCCGAGCTCTAGTGTGTGCGGTTCGAGCCATTCAACGCGAGGCGACCGAGAGCAGCTCTCTCTCTCTCTCTCTCTCTCTCTCTGCGGTGGTTTGTGCGCGCCGATGAAAAAAAAAATGCTACGCGTGTCGCCGGCGCTTCATCTCTTCGACGGGAAATTTGTTTTAATTAAAATGTATCGTTCGCAATTTTCTTTTGCCATTTACCAGGCGGGGGAATAAATTCTTCTGCTTGTACACCAGCTTATACCCTTAATTCGTTATTGTTTTTTCTGTATTTTTTTTTTAGTTTTCATTAATATATATTAAAATAAAGTGAAGTTTATAAAAATAGTTCAATGAAAATGGCGTCTTTTCAAAAAATAGCAAATGAATTTCTCAAGTATTAGTTATGCAATAACGATCAATGTATAGAAATATTTTCTTCCAAAGATTTCAAGATCGACAGAATACAGTGGCTCTGAGACAGAAAATGTAAGCTTAGACAAATGCAACATGCGCAGCTGTAACCGTTCAGGATAGCATGCAGCGGTACTATTATGGAAGTGAAACTTTCATTAAGCGTATATTCAAATTCATTTCAAGTGTAATGCGCAAGTACGACACGCGCGGCTTTTAAAACTCTAAAAAAATCATTACTACAGTGGCCGTTATACGTATAGCTACGAGCCACATAGCGCGAGTTCGCCATTCAATCTTTCGCGTCTTTTTCGGGCTCTAAAACGCGCGGAATTCCTTCCTGAATTTCAATTGGAACGACAGTCTCTCGCCCCTTTTCGTCCCATTCTCTCTCTCTCTCTCTCTCTCTCTCTCTCTCTTTTACTCTTTCACTCTCTCGGTTATACCGTCACACGCGACGAGCGGGCGGGCGCGAGAGCAGCGGCGGCCGATGAGGTTTTTCATTAGCCGTTCTCTCTCTCTCAAACGCATTCCTGTTGGACGGCTCGAGGACATTTTTAATTACCGACCGGGGGAGGCCGCCGCGCTGTGTCCCCTGTATCAGCTGCCAAATATTTCCGGACGTGTCATCGAATTCTCTTACGAAGCCCCGCCGCGCGCCACGTCCGATCCGCGGCATCGTCCATCCGAGATATATAGCGCTATATAGGCTTATATGCTCTCTTTCACGGGCTCGCTTTTTTTTAGCGATGCTCGTTTGTGCGCGGGGCCTCGTTACTTCTATCTGAGCGTTGGCTAGAGTCACATATCGCGCCAGCTGCTGGGGTGGGGGTTTTACTGGGAATCGGATGCTCCATTGCCTTTTGTTTGCTTTTTAGAATTGGATTTTCTTCGCTGCAATGGTAATGGCGTTTTCGGTTTTAGTGTAGAATGCGTATAGCTGTCAGGCGATGTGTGACGGAATCTAGAAAATTTTGTAGCGAATTGTGTAAGTGGAAACTAATGACCTAAATGAATCTTTGAATTAACTATTTTTCGGCCTACTACTAAACTCGATATAATTAATTTCTTTATTTAATAGCATTTTTTAATTTTTCAAGAATTAAAAAGATTAAGTCTTTTTTAAATCTCACTTTTTCTCTTCTACGCGGTGGGGTTGGTTTCATAACATCTCTCTAACCGGCTGAAATACAATGTAAGGTGAGCCTTTAGAAAATCAATGTAAGAAAACTACACCGTAGTGTCGAAGAATGTTTAGAATAATATTTTTCTCTTTAATATATTAAAGGAACAAGATTGATTCATTTATCTAAAGTTAAAGGATTTCACATTAATATAAGGCTTAGACAATAATATAGCTTTTAAATTTTATTCCAATACTTTTATTTAAAATTAATATTTAATAATTATTTTCATTTTGCATAGAAAAACAATTCTTCTATCGATTATTACACACCTGATCGGGTAAATTGTACTAACGATTTTCAAATATAAGAATTTTAAATCGTATTAAATCAATTTTTTACAAACCTAGAAATTTTTTAAGTTTCAAGAAAGGTTATTGTGATGAGGAAAATGATAAGATAAATAGATTCAGATTAATAGACATACTGTTTATTTGAAATGGGTGCTTACAAAAATATGAATACTTATGTATAAGTATATGAAATGCTTAAAATATACTAAACATTAATTCTTTGTTGATAGAATAATGGCATTCGGTAAGCTTCACAGATATAAAAAAACAGATTTCAACATAACATGTTCAACTTTTACGTCTATAATGAAAAATGTACAATACCCTAGTAATTTTTAAAAATTAAAGTTTATTAACTTTTTTAACATTTCTTTAAGATTTTCTCTTTTAAAAATCTCGCTATTCTTTCACAAATAGAAAAAGTGGGGTTCTCTTATTAATTGCTGTCATCAAATCCCCGTTCCTCGCAAACGGAGACGTCCTTTTCTTGTTCGCGAACAAAATATCGAATATTATAAGACGACTGTGTACCTTCTAACACTTCGTCTTTTCATCTTCACGCTTACAATCTTCGTAGTCTTTTCTCAAGTATATGTAGTGTTTGATACATTGTCGGTCACCTTGATTAATCAGAAAATTTATATACTCCAAACAATTCATTGTCACTAATCGCACGTATAGTGGAAATTCAAATACTCCAGATTCCCTGTATGTGCGAATAATGACAAACCGTTATTTGTCTTTAATCGCACATATAGCAAAACTGGAATATTTGATTTTTGTGATTAATCAAGGTGACCGACAATTGAACGCTACACAGACTTGAGAAAAGCCTACGAAGCTTTTAAGCGTGACGATGAAAAGACAAAGTGCAAAAAGATACACAACCGTCTTTCTATATTCGATATTTGGTTCGCGAGCAAGATAAATATGTCTACGTTTGCAAGGAACGAGGATTTAGTGACAGCAATTAATAAGTTAACGCCACTTATACTGTTATAACCCCCCATGTTGACTATTTTCACCTTCATCTTTATCCCTTCTCAAGAGAAAATTACACGAATTGGAGAATCCGTATCTTACAACCTTGTATAAGGCTATTTCATCTCTGAATGTTTTAACATTGACGTCAGAAACCTTGTCAAGAACGAAACTGGTGACATCCCACTGCTGATTATACACTGCATACTGCAAAGTACTCAGGTCATTATAATTCTTTACTGTGAAGTCAGAGAATAATTTGATGATTGCAGCATGATAGTTCTCAAGAGCGAATAGCAACAATGTTCTACCATTTGCATCGCGATCGTTCGTATTCGCTCTGTTTTCAACTAGTACGTTCACAATATAATACTGTCTGTCGTTCAATTTTGTTAAAACCCCTTTATCCAGAGCAGAGTTTACGGAAACCTGTTGAAAATAATGAAAATTGTCATTCAAATGGAACCAAAACGTAAAATTGTATATATATGTAAAAACAAAGTTTAAGGAGGGTTTTTCTTTGGTAGACAAAGTATTAACTACTTTACAAAATTGTAAAATTACAATGTTGACAAAATGTAACCATATGTACACGTGAACTTATCTATCAGTTAATGTGTGACACAATTTCAAAAAATATTTTATCATCTTTTCATTTTTAGTACTGTGTTTTTTTTTTAATTAAGGGTTTTTTGTAGCCTGGAGAGGGAAGTGCATATATTACTTACGAAACGTCACAAAATTGAATAAACGCTTTTTGCACAATATAGTTCTTTGTAATCGATCGAGTCTCTCCACATGTTTTGAACTGTACAAAATGTTTCTGAGTAAGTGAATTTTTTAGTGTAAAATGTACTTTGTAAATCATAATGTACAAAAATATGAATTTACACATATATCATTCGAATAATTATACGTTTAAGAAAATATTCATGAATGTCATAAAATTGATCGATTTGACTCAGGTATTGGTAACCAGAACCTCCACGTCAGCTGAGCACGCTGTAAAGGTGCCAGCACATGCAAGCGCCTTGACGCTTGCAACTATTTTTTTTGAAGGAGTGGGGGAAGGAGAAACATCGACTGATTTTTTGCATCTTTCTGCATCGCATCTGAATTTATATAATTTTTACTTACTTTCAAAATTCGAAATTCAAATTTTGCGTCTAATGCAAAGAAGTTTAAATAATCTAGCTTCTCTACGTCTGAAACCCATCCAACTACTCTACCCCCACTCTTTCAAAAAAAATAAACGTTGGCGTCATGACGCTCGCATGTGTTTGCGCCCTATAATGCTATGAAACAGCCATATCTAATAAAGGTGTGATATGATATTTTATTTCAGAAACACGTATTTTTTATCTATTAATTTCGAAATATCTTTTTCAATTATATAGAAACAAAGCATTTTCGACCAAGATTCCAAAAGTTACATATTTGAAGGTTTCTATTAAACTTTTTTGCTTAAAATTATTGTGTAGAAATACATAAATTTGTCCCTTATTCTGTCTATATTAATATAACCGCATAAGAGAGTTAACAAAATTATGCATTTAAAAATTCAAGATTTCACTGAAATTAACAGGAACGTATTACTGATTTCTTTTTAATAACAATTAAACACTTCAAGAGTGGAATATTTTAATTCATAGTGACTGAAAATATGGTTTTTCATTTTGTAAAAGATCCTCCTTAAATTTTTTATTGTTATAATTATATAATAAAGTACATACCATTTTGGTTGATTGATTCAGATGAATAAAATGTGGAGAAATGTAAATGTTTTTCCTCACGTTCACTACTGAACTGTCAAATCTTTTTTGATCTCACAACTGCGATGTAAGGAATAGCAAAATTTATATACTCGAAAATATATTTTCTCCGTTTTCCTATGTCTAAAAGAAGATGCGTAGCTGACTATGTCTTGTGAATACCTGCAATATCTCATCCTGTTCCGTCTTTCGGAATCTGACGTCCGTTGGGTTGACATCTGGTGGCTGGAAATAAAAGCATCGAAAGACACCAATTTTCTTATATGATTGGCTTAAAATCTAGACTATTTGTAAGTGATTGGCTGATGCAGTGCCATGTGATCAAATGTGACGCCTTTACGCCGCTACTCCGCCTACATGTCAGAACCCGGTACCATAACCCTCCTATTTTTTGAGTGGGGATAGAACTAGTTTAGGTAAATGTAAAGTGTGCTCAGGTAAGACGCCAAAGTATAGAACTGTAAGTACCATATGTAAGCACCTATTGTTCTATACACGGAGAGATGGAATAGACCAATAATTATATTGAGAATATTCAAAATGTCCAAGATGAGCATTTAATTCTTAATATATTTCTATAAAAGGTTACCAGAATTCTACCAACCCTTACCAGTGTTAAATTCATAGAAGTATTATAATTTTTCATATGTTTATAGCGATTTGGCTGGCTTTGCGCATGCGTTGCGTCTCCTGCCGGCAATATCAGCAAGCGGCGGTATAGCTGCTCGCTAACCTCAAAAAGAGCCAACAAAATATCAGATTTGCGGCGTTTACGACAACAGCAACACTCCTAAATTGTTGTTTGTTTCTACTAACGAATAATTATTAAGTTATCGTTTAACCCATTAAGTTCGGAACGGACATTTTTTCATACTATTTACAGAAACAGCTTTATTTACTATGATATCGGTCCTATAAAAAATTAAGATTAGTCATTTCAGATGTAAAATTGTCTAAACTTTCGATCTATGTAGTCAGAATTTCAAGAAAATCTATTATCATATTGATCATACTAAAAAAGTTATAATTATTTATTTAACAATAATCACAAAATTACGAGTGAATTTTTTTTTTCATTTATCATTCTTGCATCGAAATCGTCAGTGGATTTCTGTGGTTAGAGTAATTTTTGCGTCCTTCAACCCTAATCTTTAAAGCCTCGTCAAAATTTTTCGATTTCTTTCATTAGAAGCTAAGATATTGTACTTCAAATGTTGGAAATAATGTCAAATACCTAAAACACGTACTATTTCGTATTTTTATAGTATACGATTTAACAAAAAAATTTACCATAAATCTAACTAATTTTTCTATAAAGATTATCTTTTAGGCTTTAATTTAATTTTTTACTGGGTTAAGTATGATTTTTTTAAGTCAAGATATCGCAGCTTCAAGAAAAAACTCATGTTTTGATATTTCCATGCTTTATGCACCAACATGAGAACTTAAAGGTTCGTAGCTTAAGATTATCAAAGCTCCAAATTTCAATATCTTGGTTTCAAAAAATCGTACAGAGTCGACTAAACAATGAAATTAAAGCTTAAAATGTAAGCTTTCTAAATCAATTAATGAGAATTGTAGCAAAAATTTACGTATACTACATACTTCGAAATTACTGAATTTTATATTACTTCAAACACTTAAGGGGGTATATCCCTAAAAATGATGAAAATATTGATTTTTTTATCCTATATTATTAAAATACACATTATTACGAACCTAAAACGAATTTTCAAGCAGAAAATCCAAAAAATAAAAAACTTATAAGTATTTAAGGAATAAAATCGCAAAAAGTAAAAATAACGAAATAATGATTTCTTCCATTATTCTAGTTATATAAGTCACGATATCGTATTTTCTACGTAAAATAAAATATTTTTATATCTTGAGGTACTAAAACTGATTCTGTAAACAAATAAATGGATAAAATCAACTCCCACAAGATTAAAAAAAATACTGTACACAGTGCATTACCGTTTCAGGCCGGAAAGCCACTATAGTGGCTCGATCCATGATCGAAGCATTACCCATAGTCAACCCATGATATGAGATTTCTTTTTTATGCATTTTCTCAGAGGAGTTACGTACCCTCAATCCCGGCACTCTAAAAGTTAATTTCACTGCCTCAATTGTAGTTTCCACAGTTCATTGTCAGCTCCTAACGCTGCAAAGTGTCAACTCTACTCTCTCTCTCTCTCTCTCTCGCACTTTCTACTCTTAAACGCATGCAACAACAATGATTAACTTTAAACTATTATATACCAAAAAAGAAGAACCGAACTTAAACAATTTTCCATCTTTCCAGTCTCAGCTTAATCTATTCCCTGTCCAGGGATCCAGATCCCGACGGATGTCTCCCCGCATGCTATTTTAATATATAAGCATTAGCATTGAAGCAGAGACTATTATACCGCCCCGCCACAACTGATTAAAACTCGATAAGTGGCCGCCATTCTAAATGACGCGTATCATTTTAACTGCACGTACACACTCCAATAAGCACTTATGCGCGCAGAACTGCGGGCGCAACAAACGCGCAGGAAAGGCGAGAATCGCAAAAGCGTTTTAGCGAATCTACTCTCACGGGGAAGCCCTCGCGAGAGCTCCGCCACTCTTCCTCTCCTATAAGTGCAGTGTATTGTGTGTACAGGGGGAGGGAGAGAGAAAGAGAGAGACTTTGGGCGATTGTGTGTATACGGGATATGTTACAGTGCTATTCAGCGGCGTTGACAGGCGGCAAGATGTCTTCGTCGGGAGAGCGACGTATGCCATTTTTCCGGACCACGATCTGTCTCTCTCTCTCTTTTTCACTCGTGTGGTGTACTCGAGTACCGCGGAACTTGATTTTCAAGGGCGACTTTGTTCGCTTTGGTATATAATATATCGAGCGCGCCGCGACTGACAAGCGTATAAGAGCGGAGAAGAGGATTCCCACGTGCTCTTGATGCTTTTTGCATAAATTGCCGGCGATGTGTTTCTGCGTGTAGGTGTGTATATTAATGTCATATAAATGTATTCGATTTCACGGAAATCAGTTTTGCGAGTAACTTGAACTTGCTATAACTTCATATTTATGGTGCATTATTGAAAGCATTGCAAGTCACAATTTATTGAAACTATTTTTATCCACATAATCAATCTGTCTATCTAAAACGGTTATCAGTGCAAATCATATCAACAATGCCAAACAGAAAACAAATTAATAAATAATAAGTGACATGTACATTAGCCGTTATTATCTGCAAATCGTAAAT
The DNA here is from genome assembly GCA_900490025.1 of Megastigmus dorsalis. Classification (NCBI taxonomy): domain Eukaryota; kingdom Metazoa; phylum Arthropoda; class Insecta; order Hymenoptera; family Megastigmidae; genus Megastigmus; species Megastigmus dorsalis. The sequence continues at coordinate 11,655 of UELU01137980.1, read as the reverse complement.
AAGCTTTGTATTACAACAACACTATTCTATTTAAAGTAAATCAGTCGTCCTTCACGGCTTCAATTGTTTTCAAGACCGCCTCTCCTTGGCGAACTCGCTTAAATCATAAAAATAAGCTCGTCCGAAAGCTTCGAGAGAGCAACAATTTCACGCCAATCAAGATATAGCAAAGATCTCAGCTCGAGCTGTTAGCCAAAAGTTTATCTCGCTCCCGGCATGGTCCAGCGGCGTCGAAAGAGCGAAAGAGATGAGTCGTCCGTGGGCCGAGGGAAGGAGTGCAGGCGACTGCGAAAGAGCTCTCTCTCTCTCTCTCTCTCTCTCTCTCGGCCACCCGCGTCCGCGCTGAGAAAATACTTAAAAAGCGATAAAAAGCGAGAGAGCGCGAAAGCGCAAACATCCTAAATTTTGGAGTTGCAGTGCAGCACAGCACAGAGTCGAGAACGCTAGTCGAGGAGAAAGCCGAAAGCGAGCTTCGCTGCCGTCCTAATG
>UELU01137980.1:0-11085 GCA_900490025.1 Megastigmus dorsalis | reverse complement strand
GGGACGGAGAGGGGATGGAGGATGCTTTAGTAGTAGGAGGGAGCTTTTGCACTCAGACGATGCGGTTTCGTGGCCGGTGGCCTCGCCTCGCGGACTTTTCGGGGGCCCGGTATATATACCCTTAGGAGGGAAGGGCGTCACGCCGAGTGAAGACGGACGTCGCGACGCTACCATAAATCCCGAGGCTTACACCCGCCTGTGTGTGTGAGAGAGAGAGAAAGAGAGAGAGAGAGAGAGAGTGGAGCTATACGAAGAAGAGTCCGAGAGCGCGCGCGCAAGTGCGGACTAGCTGCGGCCGGCTAACTTTCGCCCGGCGACAAGTTTGATTACAACGAGCGAGAGCTGCCGCCGCCGCTGCTGCTGCTACTACCGCTGCTCTCTGTCTGTCTTGCGCGCTAGGAAACGCGTCGAGGAACGTCGGCGACCTACAACCCCCGGATGTCCGTCCTTGCTTTTCTACTCTTGGATACGGGACCGACTGATCGATCGCTCGCTTTCCGCGAGACTCTTTTCGTCTTTCTTTGGCTGTCGGGGGAAAAAAAGGGAGAGATGCATATATATTTTGATGAAGATTACGCTTCTGTTTTTAGATTCTCTGCAAAACGTAAACTTTATCAATTATAATAAGACGTGTTGCGGTGGTGGATTTCGCAAGGGAACTCGGGTTCTTGTTTCAGTCCCGTCGCAGTCTAACAAGGCCTTGGACAAGCGATAATTTCGCGTTTCGCAATGGTGCAATGCTTTATCGCGTGGACTACCAGACATGTTGACTGTCAGAAAGGGTAAAGAAGTCGAATGTACGTGGCTGTGATGGATGGTCAACAAATTGGCAGTAACAAACAGCGTTTGTTATCGCGGCGTATTCGCCTATACGTCTACCCGAGACATCAATACCGTATATTCCTTTGTGGAAAGCAACGACAACTCATCGGCTACTTTTCGCAAAAGTGCATTGAAAAATTTATAAGAAAACGTTTTTTATTATTATCTAGTTTTAATAAAAGATACGCGATTCGTACATTCTATGCTTATGCATTCGGTACAACTAAATTGATTCCTTAGTTAATTATTTAAACGTGAAAATTGTTTTTAATAAAATGTAATATCATATAATTCTCGTAATTTTGAATGTATTTAAAAATAGAGTATCGAATATTTAATAAAGATTAAATTATTTAGAGCAAAATTTGTTTTTATATTACTTGAAGGATTATTATTAATTTGACATGTTATTTTTGTAAACTTGCACATTTTATGAATATATTTTACGGATAAAATTGAAGTAATGTATTAATAACATTACAACATTAATTTCACTAGTATATCGTCTATTTTATTATTGATGAATCTAAAGTAACATAAATAGGCATCATTATAGTTATACCAAGTAGTAACACCCCACGTGGGTCAGACTCAATTTTTTTTCTATTTTCCTTAACGTCGCTCTATTTATGCTCCCACTTGGTGCTAATCAGCGACGGAGGCATGCGATGTGTTTGCAAAACAAAGCAGACTCAAATATGATTAGTGCATTTTCAAAACATTATAAGAGAATTATAAAATTAAACTAAAGCATTTATACCAATCATTATTTTAAAATATATATAAGAAGAAGCTGGAAAAGTAAGAAATTATTCTGGATCGCAACGTAAGCTCAGAAAAGCGAATTAAATACCATGGCAAAGACAATAAAAATTCATCATAAATTACGAGAACGCTCAGATTCCCTTAAAAAGAAATCCAATCTGAGTTTCCCGAAAAAAAGGGGGGCCGATCCAAGTCATTACTTGGGCAGTTGGCATAATCAATCGCAATATCCGTGCCAAATTCAATCGATCGGGCGTCGATCGAGCTAATCCTCCGCTGAGCTCAGGCTGCTTCTCATCTATCCTCCGCCTCCCCCCCTTCTCCAGTCATCCAACCCTCGTATATATATATGTATACGTTCGGCGTTTCTGGAGAAAATGAGCTTTCCTCCGGCGTTATCATCGTCGCTCGGTAGAGGCAGGGAGAGAGAGAGGGAAAGGAGAGGAAGGAGGGCGGGGGGAGAGAGAGAAGAGAAGAAGGCTTAATGGGCTGAGAGATTCTCGCGTATTTCAGGCCCTTACCTTTCGCGCGAAGGTAGCCAGGCCGTGTGCAGCAGCAGCAGCAGCATCGCCGTCGCCTTCTCCGCGCGCTTATCCGAAGGTATATGCGCCGCAGCTCCTCTCTCTCTCTCTCTCTTTGCCGAGTATCCGGACTTATGATGGAAACAATTTAGGGGCTTTAGCCGCTTCTCTGTCTCTCTCTTTCTCTCTCTCTCTCTCTGCCGCTGCGTGTCCGTGTGCGCGGGAGAGAGACAGAGAAAGCACACGTGCGCCGCCGAGGCGTCGAGAGTGTGAGAAAAGGTGGAGACTGGAGGACGCGAGCTGCTGGTGGTGCCGCCGCTGCCGTTACTGGAGGTGGAGCGAGCGAGGGGGTGAGAGACTAAGCCGCAATAAGTCGAGGGATGAGCGCGAGATGTGGCCGAATCGTAGCTCGCATACTGATACCGCTCCGCGCGCGCGACCAAGAGAGAGTGTGAGTGCGGCCTTCCCCGTGTCCTACGTCTCACCTCTCCCTGGCGGCCTCTCTCTCTCTCTCTCTCTCTCTCTCTCTCTCTCTGGGCACGCAGGGATCACCTTGCTCCGACGCCATACTGCGCCCAGAGAGAGAGAGAGAGAGAAAGAGAAAAACCCTGGTAACTTACACTGGAAGAGCCGCTCTCTCTAGCTGGATAAATATTATTATTCGCGAGATGATATTGCTTTCGTTAAGCAAAATATTTTGTTTACGCGGGAGTTGCACTTTTCTACGTTGCGCCTTTTTTTGGAGGACCGTCGTGCTAATTTCTTGGAATTATTTCGAGCACAATAGCTTTTGCGATTCGACGGACAAATTCATCGACCTTACCTTCGATGCCGCTATAGTTTTACTCCGAGTGCACAGAGTTGCAAACTATTGTTCACTCTATAACAATTAGGCGCGATATTCAGCTATGTATTTACTCTCTCCCTCGAACCTCACGAACGGCGAAAGAAGCTTTAATTTTACAAGCTCAAGATCGATTCGCCGAAGTAACGGTGGGCGTGTGCATACCGAAAAAGCGAAACAAACCGAGAGAAAGAGTGTGGCCAAGGAAAGGAGCAGAAGAAGAAAAAGAAGTAGAAAAAGACAAAGAAGAGTGGCAGCAGCAGACGGAACGGTAGCACTGGTGGCGGAACGGGAGCCTCACAGCGAGCGACTGATTACGTATTTACTAGGTAGGCGAGCTGGAGCGGAAGAGAAAATTCGCTTGTTGGTTCCGCGGTTCCACTCTCTCTCTCTCTCTCTCTCTCTCTCTCTCTACGACCGGCGTGTGTATATAGACTATCACTACCACCACCGACGGCTCGGAGAGCTGTGCGACTGTTTGAATTATGCATGGACACGGCTTGCCTACAACGTGTATTGTTTGCCGTATGTACACGGGAGAGCCTGATTTTCGAGATCTCCTCCGGAGCTTCGTGAGAGATCCCACGGTTCTCTCTCTCTCTCTTTCTCTCTCTCTCTCTCTCTGTGTATATAGTGTTTGCGTTTGTATGTAGTGCCGCCGTTCCACGTGAAAATACGCGTTCTACGCGAATGCGCAATGACGAAGGTATCGCACGAAAGAGAGATCCGCGGTTTTTGAGAATTCTTTACACCCCGGCCGCGCTCTAGTCGAGTTACGTGTGTAGCGAGCTTTTGCTTTACGGTTTTATTCTATTGTAAGCGAAGAATTCGGGGTGTTTTGGCATGCCGAAAATATATTGAAATTGAGGAAGGGTATAAGTTTGAAAAGCAGATATTCGAGATCAATAAGTATGGAGTAGAGTGTTGACGTTTCTTTACTTTTAAATTTAACGTTATATAGAATATGTTTAAATGATTACCGAGTATCAACCTGCAGCTGCTAAATCGAATTTTTGATAGTTACTTATACAAAAACTTTTCATAAAGCAGACAGAGCATAAAACATGATGTTATACAATTTACAATGGATGAGATGATAAAAAAGCTTTTCTTCTGCCGAACGAAGAACGTTACATAAGCTTTCTTGAATTTAATCTCAATGGACAGTAAGAATTTAAATATCAAGCATTAATCATAAAGTTTTTTCCTTCTTTATTTATTATGTACAAGTCAGGGTTGAGTAAGCACAATGAAAAGCAAAGCAATCGAAGAGCCTTGTAAAAATGGAAATAGGAAAAATGGAATACAGGAGTCGAACAAAAGCAAGAGAGAAGTGTGTATGTATAGAGAGAAGAAACGAAAAATATATAAGAGCTTGCAAAAGAGACAAAGAGAAGAGACGAGGGCGCAAGCGACTGAGAGAGAGAGAGAGAGACTTGCTGACTGCAGGGATGCTACCCTAATTACCTCGGGGCTCGATAAAAAAAGGAGCCGGAGAAAAAAAACGAATTAAAGAAAAGAATGAGGTGGGCCGGGGGTGAGCTGCTCGTGACAGCCAGCTAATCGGAGTGTTTAAGAGTCTACACTGATCGCTGCTGCCTCGTTAAAACGAGGGCGGTTCAAGAGCACCGGAGAGAAAGAGAGAGAGAGATAAAGAGAGTGAAAGTAAGCGAGAGAGAGAGAGAGAGAAAGAGAGACGGAAAGAAGAGGACGAGGGGGTAGCCTTATTTTTTCCTGGTGTGATAATGGGCTTGAAAGAAAGAAGGAGGAAAAAGTAAGCGAAAGAGCATATCAAACGACTCGGACGCGTCATGATTTAGTACTGAATTTGCGCTTTTTGCTTTTTGGCAGTATAGTTTATGTTATATGATGTAGATTGATTTTTTGGTAGATGAATACTCTGTTGGATTCGGCTATAGGTCGAAAAATAACTTTGGAAAATTGGATAAAACGTTTTACAAGATTATGTTCAAACACAATAACTTATCACTGCGTGGATATTACAAGGCGCGTAACAATGTCACATTGTCCTTCTAGGTATAATTATTTTCATCAACCATAACGACATAGTTTATCATTTATATGACTCGCATCCATTCAGCAACAAAGAAATTTCGCGCAGATCTTTGAAAAAAGTATTTTAGCAGACTACGGCAACAGCAGACGACGCAGCTGTTTAACAGTATAAAAGCTCCGCTGTCGGTCCCTTTCATTTATTTCTTATCCGTCTCTCGCGTGGCACCTACTCAAGATCGCCGGAGCGACGATCTCGATAATTTATTTATTTAGATGGGCAGATCGCGAGAGGAGGAGGGCAGTGAGAGAGAGAGAGACCGAGAGAAAAAGTAATCAAGGCTGCGCTAATGGGCGGCCGGCGTCGCTCTCTCTCTCTCTCTCTCTCTCTCTCTCTCTCGCCCCCGCCGCGGTACTCTCCCTGTCCGAGCACGAAAACGGGAATGAAAAGTTTTTTTCCGCTTTCCGCCTTCTTCTTCTCCTTTTTTCCTTTCGACGATCCCGCGCTCTCGCGTTGCCCTTTATATATACCTTTTTTTCCGCTCCACCTTCTATAATTACGCTGTTCGTACTACTGGCCTTTCTCTCTCTCTATCTCTCCGTCTCGCTCGCTATATATATATATATATATACGTAAGAAAATAAATAATGCAGATTAAATGTGTCTAGCGGCCGCAGACGCCGGTAATAATCGCGCGGCTTAAATATTTACGCGCTTAGGTCGGCCGCGCGCCAGGAGCGAGGACGCGACAATAATGCAGGCACGTTCGAGGAGATGCTGATCAAGCTCACGATGCTTCGGGGGGGATAAATTATCGTTCTTTTAAATAAATACGGGCGTTATTAAGGCCTGCGGTGTACTGTTGAATCTGTATTTCATTACGATACTTATATCCGATGTAAATAGACCTATTCTGCATATTTTAATAATTTACAGCCATTGTTTAATAAAGTTACAATGCTTGTTATATTATATGAATTTGAATTTTAATTTATTGAACCAGATAATAATTGCATAAGTAAATCCTATAGAGGTGAACACAGTTACCTGCACATAGGTTAGTATACATGAAAAGTTACAAACTAACTTAAACCTAATGTTTCCAATATCTTAATTATTAATATAACGAAAAATAAAAGATTTCATTAGAAACATTAAAATGTAAGTGAAGATATCATGTTCTGCAAAAACCAACTTCAATTTGAATTGCTTATGCTTTAAAATAATAATAGGTACTCCTGCAATCATAAAATCAAACTAAATATACAAAGTTTATTCAAATAATTCACATAACGAATGTAAAATTATTTTGAGAATAAATTTCGTTAAAATTAGATACTTTGTATGATTGACGTGAATAATACGCGCATGGGAATATTGCACTTCAAAGATATATTAAAAGCATACATCAAAGATCTAACATTTGAATTTAGTGTCCACAAAGAGTTTTGTTATTTGCGGTGTATATGTATATAACTTGGGAGTTCCTTTGTCACGCCTTTATATTCCATTGTACTTTTCATTTCATCTTCTTTCCTTCCCAAAATGGAGGAGCCATCAGATTGCGTTTCAAGGAAATTGAAACATCCACCGCCTCGAGGCAGAGCAAAACCATGATTTAGGGAACGATTTGAGTTATGTGTTCTCCTGCATTAAAGTATTTCAAATGCAAAGCCATCCCACATTTTTCCAGTTTCATCGCTACATTCTTGTTGATTTCACAGCTCTCGACCCTTTCCCCTGAACATTTACATTTACTAAAGTAATTTCTAGAAAATACAATAACTTTTCACATACGCTTTTAAAGTATAATATTTTATTGATGGAAAAATTAAGGATGGCGTATCTCGAGTATAATGTAAATGAAAATGGTATTTTTTTTAATTATTTTCTGTAATTATTGCATTACTGATAAACTAACTCTAGAAAAATTGGGATTTCAACTACTCTTTCACGATAATTAAGCAAATCTTAAAGAGAGGCGTAAAGAATAATTTTATAGACATTTATAGTATATGAAATAACTAAATTTAAAGAAATATTTAAGTTTCTTAGCTGATAGGAGCTTTAAGAACTTGAAAATTGAATGTTTCCTTCATAGAAATTATTTGGAAGTTGATATATGTCCACTAAATATAGACATTGGCCTTCTCATCAAACTTTAGTTAGATTTTACCAAACATTTCCGACAGTTGCTAGGGTCACATTAATTTAAATTGTCGATAACTCTCGTTCATTCATAGTTTCAAAAATATAACTATCGCTATATTAAAAAAAAAGAAAAGCTTTTATATGTCACTCGATTAAAGAGAAATTATTGAATGCCTGAAACCCCTTTCATTCTTCCTTTCTGAAAAATCCCTATAATATAAATAGCATCTCCATCGGTACTCGCAGCAACAAACCGAGGCTCCCGAGCAACTTGGCCAAATCAAATTTGTCCACGGACGCGCGGCAGTTTCCATTATTAAAACGAAGCCGTGAAAAGCGAATCGAACTCAGCCCACGCGCGGTATTCGCTGAGGAAGAGAGAGAGAGAGGGAGTATATGTATAGAGTGAAGACGAGACTCAGGTATAGGACTGAGAGGAGAACGGGAGAGAGAGAGAGGTAGTTGGGCGGATGTAGCATGCATTATGTATAATACATCACGTTATTGGTTCCCTCAGTGATTCCACCCTTGGCAGCCTTATCGTGTACGGCGCAGTAGCAGCGACGCGCTACGGCTTGGGCCTAGTAAAACATAAGCATCGGGAAACGATAAATAAGGGAAACGTGGCCCGCATGCCAGCCTCGCGAAATGATCTTTCTCTCTCTCTCTCTCTCTCTTGCATGTGCGCCTTTTACTCCCGCGCAAAACGCCTCTGCCTCTGCCTCTGCCTCTGCCTCATCCTCCTCCTTCTGCTGCTGCTTCCATTATCTTATTTTCTTTACATCTCTCCAGCGATGTAAATGCATCCTTCACACGCGCCTACTTATCGTCCCATTCGCGAACCCTCTTTTATTCGACGTTTTTACACGATGTTACCAATTGATTTTTGTCATTTATTTATTTATTATTTTTTGTCATTTCATCATTTTTGCAATTTTTATCGATATATAGCCAATGTCTCGCGCTACATTCTTTAACGATATATTTAGCTTTTATTGAATCGAACTATGGCGATATATCACGGATTTTATCGATTATAGAACTTTTTCATACAGTCATAGTTATTTATTGAACGAACTTATATTATACCAAGGCGAGCATTTACATGCGCGCATATATAGAGCGTAAAATATATTCAGTATTGATACGGTAGTGGCACGTCGCTGAGAAAGGAAAGAATTCATCCGTTTACCAATCCGCGAGCGATGCATGTACACATAAGCGTATAAATGCAAAGAGTGCGACAGACATATGGCAGGCAGAATCGCCGCAGCGGCGTAGGCAGTATTTTGACACTTGAGAATCCGAGCGCAACCAAGTCGAAGACAGCGATTGATTTAAATCGCTCACTTTGCCTCGCCTTATATTTGTCACTATTCATCAACTATATATCAGTGGAACAGTGCTCAAATATTTGTTTCGATATAAATTATATCGCGAGGCAGCTGGCAAAACCTTTTATGGCGCCAACTATTGGGGGCGAAGCGTGTTAGATCGGCCGTGATTCATTAGTTCCTTTTGGATTATGCTGCTTCTGTAACAAAAGTGCAAAAGATAATTTTCCCTTAATAAATAATAAAATGAATATATTGCGCCATTTAGAAAACTATATCGAATGCTATATACATAAATCAGATAAAGTACTTGATACTGCAATTCGTCAATGTTTCTAGCTTATGCGAGTGGACGTATGGCAATTTTGTAAAAGTATTGTTATAATAATAACGATTGTCTAACGATTCGAAAAGCTACAGGGCCCTACCGGCGACTTCCATCAGCAATAAGAATTCATTTCATCGAGCTGATAAAATAACTTTGGCTACATATAGCGAGCAAACAAGAGACTTATCCAATAACAAGCTCAAACTCGAACCAGCAGAAAAAGAGAGAAAGAGAGAGAGAGAGAGTATATACAAGCAAATAAAGCAAAGAACAAAACGAAAAACTTTACTCTCTCGGTCTCAAACTCATACTCGAAATAGCAGCCGGCGGCGGGGTCCAGAATACACAATCTCGGGGGCGAGCGAGCAAAAGGAACGGCGCGACGATATTCATCATGTTATCAAGGTGCGCGGGGGACCGCTCACACACTGCGTGTTGATACACAATTATGCGTGGCGACGTCCTCTCGCTCTCAGCAAGAAGAAGAAGAACAAGAAGAAGAAGGCCCCCGAAGGGTGAGACAGAGAGAGAGAGAGAGAGAGAGAGAGAGAGAGAGGAACGTGACACGAACGCACGCTCTTCTCTCTCTCTCCCTCTATCCGTTGGTCCAAAAAGCCTCGGGTACCACGTGCCAGGCTCGCGTGATCCATGGCTCCTCCGAGAGAGGCAAGAGTTAGGGAAATAGCTTCGGATAACTTGTTTGTTCTCTCTCACTCTCTCGTGTGCTCGGCTATTGTCTCTCTGTACAGAGAATACGAAATTGCTGCCGAAATTGTAAAGGGGGATGGAGGGGACAGGGACTAGGGCACAGTCGGCTTCTCTCTCTCTCTCTCTCTCTCTCTCTCTATTTCTCTCATGTACGTTCTTTTTGCTCGTGTAGAGCGGCACTGAAAGAGCGCCGAAAGCCGCGTATATGAAAAACCGGCGTCGATGAAGAGTTTCTTTTTCTTTTTGTTTCTGCTTTGTGTTCTTTTTCTTTTCACTATATTTATCGGAGTCTGAGAAGTAGTCGAAAGAGCGAGTCTACGAGCTTTTTGCTCTATTTCGTGTTGAAATATGAAGTGTAAGAGTGTTTCAAGCTCCATTGTATAATTTGTGTGCTCAAAAAGAAAATATTTAATTTTTTTGTATTGAACGCTATATGAACATTTTGGACATTAATCGAAGATAAATCACCTGTCTAGATCATATACTTTAATTTATAAAAATAAAGAAAATATTCTACATTTTAGATTGAAAATTGTCGATTCGTGTATAAACTGCGACTTCAATAAATTATAGCTTGCACCGATCGTTTTGCAGCATTGCAACGTCCTTGCATGGCGGCAAAAAAAAACAAAACAAATCAAAGTTTTTAATTTGGTATCCGTATATACATACATAAACCAGACCCTGGCACAAACCCATCGCAATTTTGGTATCTCCCGCTGAAACTTAACCGACGCGCAACATCAATTACTTTATTATTCGTCTTGTTTCCCTCTTGGACTCGTATAGCTGTTCCTCTCATTCCCTCTCGGCGAAGTCCTTTCTCTCCCCCATTGTGCGGCGCACAAGGCGAACACAAGGAGCGAGAGAGGGAATCCCCTGCCGCCGCGCCGCCGCCGCCACTGCCGCTGGAGCGCAAACACGCGAGACGGAGCGATCGGCTTGTGGCGCGACTTCTCAGAGTTAAATCTCCGGTCCGCTTGCAGATGCAATAAATTCGTCAGCGCGGGCGTGTGCGACGGCAGCGGCGGCGGCAGCCACAGCAGCAGCCACGGCTACAGCACCAGCTACCGCTAGAACCAAGAGAGAGAGAGGCAGAGAGAGAGAAGCGAGAGAGAGAGGAACACCCGTGGAAACGAGAATGCGTCGATGAATGCAGAATGGATGGGGATCGAGGAGAATCGCGACGCCGTGAAAGAGGCCCCGGCGACGACGCACCGCAGAGAAAGAGAGAGAGAGAGAGAGAAGCAAAGCTGCGTATGTAAATCGTCGAGACGTTCGCAGGAATATTTGCATGGTCGCGACGTCCCACGGTCCCTCTCTCTCTCTCTTTCTCTCTTTTGCTCATTCTCTTGTTTCTCCTCTCTGTTGATCTCTCGCTTGAGGGACGAGATCGAAACCGAGGACGTGCATTATACGCGAAAAGAGGAGCCGAAGGTGAGACGGAAGAGAGGAGCTGCCGACGTATACTGGGGAGGACCGGGGACAAAAAAAAGAGGAGAGCGCGAGTGGCGAGAGAGTCGCTCGAGAAAAACAATGTGCGCGTTTGTTCTGACTGCGACCGCGTTTTTCTTATTCGCGTGCGTGTGCATATATAT
>UELU01137972.1:0-39975 GCA_900490025.1 Megastigmus dorsalis | reverse complement strand
TCAAGTACGAAGTCCATTTGCACGATTCATGCACTATGAGTTAAGATTGCTTACAAATTCCGATGGGAAATCTAAGTTTGAAAAAAAAAGAACGTGTGAATTTTCCGACATTTCGGGAAAAAAGTCGCCATATTTAATTTTACCGAAGAGATAGCAAAAATCTGAAAGCGGCATCTGAAAGAGCGACATCAAAAATACTAGTATATGAAGTCTCGTAAATAAATATTAGCGCTAAGTATATTTAACATTACTTCAAACTTTGATAAAAATTTACTTGCATTTGGGACTTAATGGGTTAATATGGCCACTTAAATATTATTTATTTATTCATTTAGCCGAGGCTCCTCAAAAAGCAGTAGAGGAAAAACTAAATCAACAAGGGGAAGAGGAGCTTCTTCAGCTACAAAAGGTATTGGGCTTGTAGAGTTCTCTCAAAAGAAGGAATACCTTAATCATCCACATCGTTACGTTTCTTTATTATAGTTTGATTGACTACTGAATATTTTTTTAGTAGCATATCTAATTTTATTTCTTGACTGAATAAACCATTTTGCTTGCCTCGCGCTTTTTGTACAGTATTCCACATACTAAATTCAAATTTTGTAATTATAAATTATATCGCCATTTGTACATATATGAAGTCTCTGCACTTACTTATCGATTTTAGAAAGTATGTAATGGTTTTCATGCCCTTTCATGAAAAAAGATTGTTCTCATTGATAGCTTAAGTACAACAAAAACGATTATTGTTTATCTTTTGTTTAATTCTGCTACCATATTTATGTTCAATTGGAATTCATGGTATTTAAAAAGGCATTAAGAAAAATTATATTTGAATTAAAATTAAATTAATAATAATCAAGACGTTACAATTTATTTGTTATACATCAACAATACAAACTTTAAACTCGTTCATTGAAAAAGTTTTGCAGACAATATACTATAGATCTATTATTTTCTAGTGTAGATATGTTTATCTAAAAACTGGATTAAAAGAGTTCAAATTTTATTATAAGCAACAGCTATGTACAGAAAAATCAAATACAAAAGGTACTTTCACGGAAACGTTAATTCATAATCTAATATTAAAATTGGGTGTTTATTTGATTTTAGTTTTGGTGATTAAGTTTTTGAATTTTTTCAATCCAATCATAAAATAGAGTAATTCCTTGTCATATATAAGGTAGAGACATCTATTGATATTATGTAATTGATTTAAAAAATCTGAAAAGATTAATAATTGGCTCAAATTTTTTAGCTAAATCATAAAGGTGCCTAAAACAAAAATTTTAAGCAGATACCCAATTATGAAGTACTTATTTATTGTAATTGAACAGGCAAAGTTGCCCTTTATATAAAGTTAAAATCTTAAATTTTGAAATAATTGTAATAAAATGACAGTTTAATTGTTTGATTGTTTATGAATTTTGTTACAATACTATGAAGATCTTTATAGCATTAAGAAGTTCATTACGAACTTTCGTAAATAATGTAAAAAGCGAATTTTCTTTGAAACTTTTTGAATTTTGATGCTCTTTCAAATGTCATAACTATGACGCAATACCATGACATTTAAAAATAAAACAAATTTTTTTAATATTTATTTCTAAATCTTAATACAGAGGAAGACTAATAAGATAAGCTGTAAATAAATATTTATAGAGATAAATATAGGTTTGTATTATATAAATATAGATTATAAGAACACAAATTTCTTTTTGTAATAAATAATACAAGTTATATTAATAAATATTATTTGTTTGATAATTTATTCTGGTTTCATTTTCATGAACTATACAATTTAAATAGATATATCCTAAATAAAAAAGCTATGCTTTGATACAAAACTGAATTTAAACTTTTAAAATGTGTAGAATACTAGTTAAATTATATAACATTTTAATTAAATTATATACCTATATAAAATTCATTATTCACAAATATTTGTAGAATTTTACACAATTTGTAGACTTTTAATAAATCTATGAGAATCATTTTAACTCTAGATACTATACTTATTTAGTATAAAGATGGTTGAGCAATTCTAGATTCTCGATCTTCATTTTTTATGTGTTTTTTAAATAAGTCCATAACGTCATTTTCAAATTCAGGAGGTGTTGGTTTTGCACCGATGGCCCAATAATAGATGTCCCAATCATTCGAGGGTAGATTTATCAAACAATCATATTGATGAAGATGTGTCTCATTGAAGTCATTTAAATATTTTTTGGCAAATGTACTAAGAAGAAGCCCATTTTCCAGCATTCCACGTTTTCGAGATTGATAAAGTAACCTAAGCAAATGTAAATAATTATTAATCTTTGATATTTTCAAGTAGAAACAGGATCACATGAATTAATTATTAATTATTAATTATTAATTATTATTACCTTGCTCGTTTAACAGATGCACTTTCTCCTTCCTTTTTGTAATCGTTAAATAGCTCTTTATTATTTATTGCGCAAGTTGTCGAAATATTTCTTACGTTTGTAGATGCAGATCTAACCTGAAGAATATAAGATTTAAGAGCAATTCTTTAAAAATATTTATAGTCAAATAATCCTAAAGTATATAAGATTATTAATTTTTTACCAGTATCTGATTGCATTTCAGTACGTTATTCATCTTTGCTTTAATTTTTTTTTATTTTACCGAGCTACGAGTAAGTCAAAACTCAAAACAAAGATAATTACGAACTAAAATCGAAACTGAACTCTGGCGCAGTCGCAGAGTACATAAAGGGGTAAAATAATATGAAATGCGAATGAAAGAAGCATATATGTATACAAAATATAGATATATACTATATATAATATTACTAACGAATATTTACGTCGTTGCCAAATTTTTTAGCTCCGTCACGTGACTTATCAGCTGATTTTCTTAACCTAGCTTTCTTTTCATGAAACCGGTATAGGTAAATGACATATATACAGTATAAGTAATACAAACGGTTACAATGTTATTTATTTACCAATAAAATACTAACTAATATAGTATAATGATAATTCGACTATTAAATATGCGAGTAAGATATACTATTGAATATTATTAACTAGTATAACCTATCAAAATACCGCACAATTCTGCGGTATTTTATAATGTTTTTGAATATGATAAAAATTAAAATAATTTTTTAGGTATAAAATTAAAGTGATAATAAAATTAAATAATAGAAAATGGAAGAAGAACCATCGACATCCACATCTGATTCGAATCAAGTACAGAAATGGTTGGAATACAATTTTCCTATTTTAAAGGATAAAATTGAGCCTGATGTACAGAATAATGATATGGAAGCAACAGAAGAGAGTTTTAAAATGCTCTCATTAGGTTTTTGCATTCAAAGTCTCATTATACCAAAGATTGAGGAATATATGAGAAAAGTCATTGCACCTAAATTTTGGTCCAAGTTTACTGAATGTGATGAAAAGCAAGGATTTCAAAATTTTACAACTTCTGTGAATGATTTATATACTGATTCAAGTAAGTTATTACCAATGTTAAAAAAGCTGGACTTAGCCGGACCTTGCCCACATGACTATTGTATGTTTAATCAACTTAATATATTAGATTATTTTAAGCTTATAATAAGAGGTACGTTATTAAGTCAAATTCCATTGTATCATACAATTATCATTGAACACTTTTACAAAACTGCATTTAATGTATTTTGTAATATTGAAGCATCAGCAGTAGTAGATGATTCTCATAACAGTTCAACTTTGTTGTGTGAAGGATGTGAACAAGAACAAAATAATTGTCAGTGTCAAATCATTGTTGATGTCTTTCATGAAACTAATAAAAAACTTATAGAATTAGGTTTGCTTGAAAGACTTGTAGGTAGTGTACTGACTTCCTTAATACATATTCGTATTGAGAGTCATGTGAGTCGTATTTGTAATAGAACATTTGATTCATCTCAGATAGAGCCTTTAGAAAGTTGGCTTGAGACAGTTGTTATGAATTGGTTGATCAGAATTTACTCTGGTGGTTCGTCAAGATCAATTACTCTTGATCACAAAGTACGAAATGCTATTAATACATTCAAACAGAAACTTAGCTATTTTCTTTATGAAACTTATACAAGAGTTAGAATTGATCAGCTTTTCAACATAGTTATAGAATATCCTGATTCTCGAGCAGCGATAGACGATCTCCGTATTTGTTTGGAAAGAACAGATCTGAGAAGGTACTTAATTCGATCGCTTCAAGAAGCTCTGAAAACAAGACTACTACATCCAGGTGTAAGCACTCCAGACATCCTAACAGCATATATCGCAGCCATAAAAGCTCTTAGACAATTGGATCCGACTGGTGTGCTTTTGGAAACCATAACAGAACCAATAAAAGTATATTTAAGGAGTCGCGAAGATACAGTTCGATGTGTAGTGAGTGGTTTACTGGACGAGTCCAGTACTAGCGATCTAGCCGACGAATTAGCCAGGGGAGGCGATTCGATACAGCTAGACGTGGATGGCGGAGCATCCCCGCAAGAAGATAAAGAAGACTGGGAAAATTGGCAGCCCGATCCCGTTGACGTAGACACTTCCAGTTTCACAACAACGGTGCCAGGCCGACGACGAGTATCCGATATTATCTCTATGCTGGTGAACGTCTATGGCAGCCAAGACCTATTCGTCAACGAGTATCGAACTTTGTTAGCTGATCGC
This sequence comes from Megastigmus dorsalis, assembly GCA_900490025.1. Lineage (NCBI taxonomy): Eukaryota > Metazoa > Arthropoda > Insecta > Hymenoptera > Megastigmidae > Megastigmus > Megastigmus dorsalis. The sequence continues at coordinate 35,302 of UELU01137972.1, read as the reverse complement.
CTTTTATCGCAGCTCAACTACCAAACGGATCGTGAAATCCGTCACTTGGAGCTCTTGAAGAGACGTTTTGGCGAACACCAACTCCACCACTGCGAGGTCATGATCAAAGACATCTACGATTCAAAGAGGATTGATGGAAATATTCAGCTCGATAAAAACTACGACGCGGAGAACGCAAATTTTGCAACCTCAGCTCTAATATTATCTGCCCAATTTTGGCCACCTTTTAAGGAAGACTGGAAACTCGAGCTGCCCAATTTCGTACAGCAGCAGCTAGACAAATATGTTAGAGGCTTCGAAACTCTCAAGGGAAATCGAACGCTGTGCTGGAAGCCGCACCTGGGAAACGTGAATTTGGACATAGAGACGAGGGACAGAAAACTGAACCTGAACGTGACCCCAATTCACGCAACAATCATCATGCACTTTCAGGAGAAGAGCGAATGGAACCTAGATCAGCTGGCCGAGGTGATGTTCATACCAACTACGGTACTGAGGCGCAAGATCGTTTACTGGGTATCGCAGGGATTGCTTAGCGAGACCGGACGCGACACATTCACTCTTCAGGAAGAGTCGGTCGGCAACAGCTCAAAGAACAATCACTCGGCCGTCGTGACGGAGATGGTCGATGATGAGGAGGTCGAAAGCGCGATGGCCTCGGCGAGCGATCAGCGCGAGGAAGAACTCCAGGTATTCTGGTCGTACATTGTCGGTATGCTGACAAACCTCGACTCCATGCCTCTCGAGCGAATACATCAGATGCTGAAAATGTTTGCGTCTCAGGGATCAGGTGCCGTTGAGTGCGGCTTGCCTGAGCTCCGACTTTTCCTCGACAAAAAAGTCAGGGAGCATCAACTGCTATTTTCCGGAGGTTTGTATAAACTTCCGAAGCCTTGACATGATATTCGATGTGCTGGTCTCAATTTCACGTAATACCTATATACGTGATATACGTGATTTATGTGTAAATATAAAAATAAAATTATTACTGTTTTTTGTACATTCTTTTATAAATTTATCTTTACCTAATCCTTTTTTAGTTACATAAAATTCACTGATTTGATTTGAGAATCTTTGGAAACATTTTGTATATAATTTTTTTATTCATAAAATCAAAATTATATTTTAAGAATTAAAAGAATAAAAAATGGCACTGATACAATTTAATCAAATGTTGCTAATGTATTAAAATTTTTTATTGGTTATATGTCGATGGTAAACTTTTCGATTAATGTATTCTTCATTTTTAGTACATTAAATTATTTTATTATATTACAGTAAAATTTTTCTGGACAATATATATATCTTACAAAATTTATAACGATGTTGAGTGGCATTAAAAAAATTACTTATTTCAAAATTTTTAACCAACTTCACAACTGCACTGCAATCGAAAACACATGACTTCACCTATTTATAAAAAACAGAGTTCAGTAATTAGATTCAGATGGTTTAATTCGCAGAATTACTGGTACACTAGTGCAAGGCAAAATTGCTAGTTCAGTGACCACTGCTGTTACTAAATCTGCAGGTGTCACATCGTACGTAATATTAAGTAAATTTAATGTTTTCCTAGTTTTCCAATTTGATAAACACGACTTTTTAGAGTTGCTAAAGGTGTTTTTAACAAGTTGATCAGGATCGCCTAAAACGTTCAACTATGTTAAAAAAACAATAAAGAAAATCATAATATTTATTCGAATTTATATACCTATTTCATTGTATACAATTGAGTCTGTTTGTACACGTTCACAAGATTTGTGTGTTTCACAAGCCACAAGTACAGGAACATTGAAGGCATTTGCCATTACGGCAACTTGTGCCGTTCCAACTCTAGACATAACAGCACCATTTGCTAAGATTGCATGTGCACCCAGAAAAACTTTGCTGACCTGTACATAGTGAGATAATTCATGTAATATAAAAGAAATGAAACTATTTACAAAATTATTTAATAATTTTAAAATGTATTATAATAGATAAATTCGTTGGTATTATAGTATTTAAATGTTTACCTGTGGCATAATAAAACTAAGAGCATTGATTAACATGTAAGAACAGTCAATTCCATGTTTTACCAATCGCCTTAGAAGTTCTTTACCTTCTAGCCATGGTCTACCATCAATAACAACTACTCTAAATTCTTTTCCAGCATCATGTGCATCACAAAGAATTTTATGAATTAAAGAAGAGCTGTAACAAAAATTTTTATGAAAAGTTAAGCTTTTTAATAATTAATGTATTGCAATAATAATAAGTACTTACAAGCCATAAGTTAGTATAACATCTCCTTTCGATATTTTTTTCTGAATCGCATCTGATATTGCTTTATCAGCAAGTTGTATTTGCTCAGCAATGTATACATCAATAGCATTTGCTAATTTTAATTTTGCCTGTAAAAATAATTTAAAACAATATTACTTTGTCAAGTAATGCTAATTAATTCTAAATAGGAAATTTAGAATTGTCAAACAGTATTATTTAAAAACAAGACAAACTTCTTCATCCGGTATTGTAGATGGTAAAGTTGACATCTGCCATTTTAAATGCTTCAAAGCATTTTGCATAGAAACTGCAGATGGTCTGCAGAAATTAATATAATTAACAGATTCTTGAAGACTAGCTTCAAGTCCTCTTGTAAAATCAGCTTGCGAAGGCCGTTCAAAATCTTCAATAAGTTGCTTTACAGCAGCAAGTAATGCAACGCATCTTGCATTACTACCAACAATAACTTTTTCAGCATATTGCACACCTAATCTTAATATTGCTGGATGAATATTAACATTATTTCGATTTATAAGTTGAGAAATATTTTTTTTATTTATATATAAGTGTTTAAATAAATTCACTTCGTGTAAATTGTCTTTTATTTCAGTTTTTATATTTTTTTTAATTGGCTCATCTTTAATTATCTGCACAGTAGGTTTCTCAACTACTTTTTCAGATACAATTTTAACTGATTTTTTCTTGTCAATTTGTGATACTTGTTTTGCAGCTCTTTGAGCTTCTTGCTTAGCTCTTCTTTCAGCACGTAATTCTGCTTTACTTTTTTCTTCAGCTATTTGTTTATCTTCAGCTGCATTAGCTTTTACCAATTTATTTTTATCATTAGGATTCTTCTTTTCTTCAGTGACTATATTTTGAGTCACAGTTTGATTTGTAGAAATAGGTAGATTATTTAATGTAGTATTGATTTCAGAACTGGCATTTGCTTCTCCGTCTAATTTTTGAACTTTTTGTGACAGCACTGCACATTCACTTGATACTTTATCTTTTACTTTTCCCTTTGCCTTAGCTGCAGCTTTTGCTGCTTTTTTAGCTTCTCTTCCAGCTTTAACTTGTTCTTTTGATTGTTCTTGATCATCCATTTTTATTACGGACAAATTCTGATTTAGAGAAGCACTTATATTAGTTGAACTATTCAGGATAGCATTAATATTTTTTTTATTACAAACTTCTGTAATTGTGGTTTGTATTCTAGTATTTTCTAATAAGTTGGATTCATCCAGTTTTGAATCAGAATACGTATTGCTATTTCTTAAACTATCTATATCAATGTCGTCTATACTTTTTAGTAAGTCCAAAATCTCTCTTTTGTTTGCTAATGCAAACGTTAACATGCTGGCATTTTGATGCTTAGCATTATTGGAATCAACTTCAGTAATTGATTTAGAATTTGAATTTTTAACATTTACTATACTTTTTGAAGCGTTCTGTTTAAAAGCAGTTTTTGGTGTCTCATTTCTGTTATCAAATTCAGGAGATGAATTCTTATCAGTTTCTCGGCGAGCAGCAGTTAGTCTCTTTCGGCGTATGTGTCTGGCTGCAGAACGACTAACTTTAGGCTTAGCTCCTTGAATAGGCTAGAAATTAAGACATATTTTTTTAATAAAAGTTGCCTATGAAACACATTTTAAATTTATTAGATTTTCAATAAAATAAAAGCCACCATGCCAAAAATATCTACAAATAAATATTATAAGATTCTAACTACAACCCTAGTGAAAATTTTCTTATGTGCAGAATTGTTAGAAACTATTACTAACTTTTATGAACTCTTAAGAACTGTTTATAACTGTTTATAACTACTATAAAATATCGAAATAGAAATATTAATAACAATTATAATCAGTTATCAACAGTTTTAAACTGTTGCTGGCAGTTACAAACAGTTTCTAACAGTTAAAGACCGTTATTCACATTTAATAATTTCAAAAACACTTTTACAACCGCAATGTTATTATAGGCGAAATTTATAAATGTAAGTAACTGTAAATAACTATTAATAATTGTCAATAAGTGTTACAAACTGTTTATAAGTGTTTATAACTGTTTATAATAGTTTTAATCTGTTAAATTCTAAAAACTTTTGGCTATTAAAATTTGTTTCAAAATTTATAAATGTTAATAACTGTTAATAACTATTAGAAACTATTACTAAATGCATGTAACTGTTAAAAACTTTTTATAACGGTTTATAATTGTTATTAATGTCTCTATTCCGACATTTTATAATAGTTATAAATAGTTATAAATAGTTTTTAACAATTATTCATGAAACAAATTTCCACTAGGGAATATTAACATAATTAAGAAAGCAAAAACTGCTCTTAATTAGTAACTAAACTGAATATTTCAGAGAAATTATTAAATAGGAATTATTTTCATGCAGTAAAGTAATTATTTATTGTGTAAAAGTAGTATATCTGAAGGAAGAGGAAACAGCATTTATGGTTATTTAAAGCGCAGACAAATATATAAAAATTTTTTTAATTTAATTATTAATTACAATAATATTACAACTAAATACTGTAAAAATAAAGTACTGCTAATTAAATAAGATAAAAAGCTATTAAATAACGAAGGAGTGAAAGTATCATACAGAAAGTCATTAGAAAAAAGCCTTCATAGACATCTTTTCAATTATTGAGTTAATTGTGCTTTTGCGCTATTATATACCTGCTGCTCCATCGTCACACTTTCAACAGTCGAACGATGTTCGGACATAGTGTCCAGCTATGAAAATTAAGACATTTGTAAACGTCTTATATGCGTGATAAAACATATTTTTTGTCATTGCTGTTAGTGTACCAATGACATAATATCTTAGTAGTCCATATCAAGTTTTAGGTTATATTGAAAAAATAATCAATACATTGTCCGATAAACCGATTATATATTAGAAGTTGAAGGAAATATATACTTATAAATCACCAATAATAAATATACAGCAGAATATTACTATAACAAACTCCATAAGATCGCTATTAATAAACCCATACGTTTGTGAGTTCTAACCTCAAACCAAACTATAATTTTGTCAATATTTTCATGAATCAAAACAGATCTCAAATATTTTTTGTTTTTACTAAAAAATGAATTATTTTATAACTACCTGTACTGGTTTAATTTGACAATCAGGACTCCTAAATTTCTTTTAAAAATGTAAAGTATTCATTTTAGACATATTACAGAATAAACCAATGTCGCCATCTTACTCAATTCAGGATAAAAAATACATAGGACTTGGACTTAGGTTGATAATTGATTCGTTGATGTCGGTTGATTTCAGATTCTGACAGAATAGAGTGCAATAGCTGCAAATTTAAAACAGTACTTATCCTATAATCATTCAGGATGATGACATATTAATAAAAGTTAAATGTATAATTATTCTTTTCAATACCTAAGTAGAAAAAATAAAGAAAGAAAGCACATGTTGTAATTGAATGTAATAATTGTTTATTTTAATACAAACATATATAGATATTTTATTAGTATTGTTATTGTATAATAGCAATATAAAAATAAGAAGTTTGTATACTTTAATCACATTATAAAAACACCTGTAGTTAATTTATATTTTACATTCTTAAACATATAAACACAATGAATGTATAAAAATATTTTATAAATAAATTATTCTTCTAAAATTTTAAAAAAATATTCCACCTAAAATATAAATTTCAAATATATTATACATCTTAATAAATATATAAATTATTATTTGTAGTAAATGCTTACTTCTAATAATCCATCTTCTGTTAAATCAGAACAATGAACACCATTTTGAATTTTTGTTTTTCCATACTTTGCTCTTAGTGTGTTTGGACGTAATTGTTTAGCCATTTCCTAAAAGAAATACATAATTAAATCAAGAAAATAAATTGTTCAAATCTTTATATTTAAATAATAAATATTACAGGATCCATTGGTCCACAAAGTTTTCTAAATTCTGCTACAACATCTAAACTTTCATCACTATGAGTAATTTCCATTGCAATACAGGGTCCTGATTGTAATTCACTAGCCATTGCCTAAAAAGGTTACCATAGTGAGCAACTTTAAAAGTACAAGTATTGTAACGTTAATAGGATTGAATAATTTTTATTTATTTACTGCATAATCTGGAAGAACTCCTTTGTAAACTTCTAAAAATTCTTCAGCATTTATAGGGTCCAGGTTAAATTGCTGTATTGCTGATATGGTAAAATTAGCCTTTTGTATATCATCCACTATTGCTCCAATTAAACCAGCTTGTACAGCATGTGGTTTTATAACACAGCATGTACAATTCTCTAATTTTGCAGAATTTCTTATAGTGCTCTTCTTGTTTTTTTGTGTAGTAAAGATGACATGCACTTCCTAAAGTATGGAAACAATATTAACACTTATTCATGACTTAATTAGAATTTAGAATATAAATAATAATTATTTTATTAATTACATCTTTGCTATCTGCAACATAAATGCCTTTATTTTGAGGATGTTTTTTAAAAGCAGCAGATAGATCATCCCACCTAGATGAGTCACTTTTACCCAATAACTCTACTGCAACAACAGGAGCAGAAGTGGTACATTCAATGACATTGCTAAAATTAATTAATTTAAGTCTAGTAATATATTGCGAAATTTTTGTTTGTGATTATTAATTTAGAACATGCTACAAACGGTAATTGACCATCCACTGATTTGAAAATTTGGATTGCATCTGCATGGTTAATTTTAGCCATTTTTATGTTCGATATATGAAAATTATAATCACTTACAAGTTTCAAAATTTCACTCATTTTGTTTATTATATTTGGCTTCAAAATAATGTATTTTCTAAAAAAAAAAAGAAAGATTGTAACTTATGTGATACATCTTTTATTTAAATTTTATAATTAAATGAGTTGTTTACCTGAATAGTTTGGATGATAATTTTTCTTTTGTTGTTTTATCAGCAAAATTGGTGATTTTCATATTTCGAGAAAATATTGTTACAGTGGCTCCAACATAAAAATCTTTTGCTTCCACTCCTTCACATTTTGATCTTCTCAAAAATGTTTTTTTTGTTTTTAAATCATACTAAATAAATTTATATTATAGAATACAGTAAATTTGATACATTAAATTATGAAAATTAATCTAGAAACGAATAAAAAGATTTTACTTACCAACTCTACGCTATTGTCAGATGGAAAAAAATATAAATAAAATTTTTTCAATGTGTAGGAAACTTTATCATACCACTCAGCCTCAAAGATGTACCTTTCAGCTTCTGCTGACATTTTCAATTACAAATTCTAGCATAGAACCTGATAATTATCACAAACAAATATTTATAATAATTTGCAATCTATAAGAACTCTGCAATGAAAATAATAAATAAAATAAATTCAAAAAAATATATTGTAGGGTTATGTTGCAGTTGTTTGATGATCAGCTGAATATTTCCATGGTAACCAATTCAATCTGTTGGCGCTGACATTATCTGGGGGGTTATTCTCTAACTATCTCACTGGTGAGATAAGCATATTTCTCTTTAAAGAAGCGCTCCGATTGGTCAAAACAGATTATCTCACAAGTGAGATAGGCATATTTCTTTTTAAAGAAGCGCTCCGATTGGTCAAAACAGATTATCTCACAAGTGAGATAGTTAGAGAATAACCCCCCTGCCATCTAACGATATAACGATAAACGATATAATATTATTATTGTACTCCCCACCCGGCCGATAACATCATGTGAACAAAATGCCACTATGCCAGCGACATAAATGTAGTACTTTATTAATGTCTTTAATTAAGTATTTTGCACTTTGCACGGTCCACGGCGCGAATTTCACGCGCACGTGGCTCAACGTTGCCGTCACATGATTATATTGGGCGGGGAATTAAATTCCGTGCTTGGCAGTTGGCAAATGGCACGTGCTGTTCACTGTTGTATCTTTAATTAGACTAAATGTCATAGATGGCAGTGATGTATATACTCAAAATAACAACAGTTTTTATGTGTTTATTGCTATCTGCATTACTTAATGAATTTCAACTGGATGAATATTGAAATCATATGTAAATAAAAGTATAGGTGACAAGACTGCACTTATCGATCGTCACACTGATTTTTAGTTTTATCTTTTTAATCAATGGGCTGTTTTATAAATGTAAGTAACTTTAATTTTCAACTTTTAATTAGCTATATACGTACTGTATTAGTGTTTAATATGAGTTTACATTCTATACACAAAAATAGCAATTATATATTTTACGTTTCCAATTTTTTATATGCAGTGATTATGCAAAGTCAGTAACTTTAATTTTCAACTTTTAATTAGCTATATACGTACTGTATTAGTGTTTAATATGAGTTTACATTCTATACACAAAAATAGCAATTATATATTTTACGTTTCCAATTTTTTATATGCAGTGATTATGCAGAGTCAAAGTACAGTGCGTGCGATAAAAATTACTAAGCAAACTACAGGGTTGTATAGGAAGAAAATTGCAAATGATATTAGATGAAAGATGAAAGATTGTTTTGCAATTGACATAAATTAAACCTCTACGTATATTTGTTGCAGCATTATCAGCTTTCTGTAAGCTTGAGCACTTCTTTTAGACCGCATTACGTCCATTCCGCTAAACCGTATACATCGCATGTACCTCTATTTCAATTTTAATAGAATATTTCAAAAGCTACTCGAAAACTAATCTTGATGCATACCTACATATATAGTGATTATACATATATAGTAAGTTCTGCATTACACGTGTAGGTAGCAACTTTCTATCTCGCCTCATGCTATGTGCAACCGAGTCTTAATGCAAATAGAAAATTAACGAGCGAACGTTCGCAATAATAAATGGACACTGTCATATTGTTCTATACACAGTAGCTCGCAATCATCATTATTTTATCAATAACCATTATGGTAGTTTTGCGGCATCGTTAGCAAGTCTTTTACCCAACTAAAGTTTCATTCGACTTTTTCACAGAGAAAACGTTGATATTACGCGCTTATCTAGCCATAAGAAGCGAGCGACAGCGACGTCGAAAGAAAAAACTTTCGCAGCGCAGCCAAGCGATCCTTATTAAAGTTTTATTCCGCGCAGGATTCTGTGTTATACCTCCTGGGCTCCGCTGATGTTCTCTCGCTCATCAGCAGCCGCTCGCAACGGCAGCAACTGCAGCACCAGCACCAGCATCTAATCTCGAGAGCTCGGGCAGCAATTACGTCGCTCGCGGGGCGAGCTCACCTTCGCAATTCGCGTCGCTCGCAATTAGCTCGCAATTTATGTGACACAAGCGCGAAAGTTATACGGCCGCGGCTCTGTCTCCTCTTGCTCCTGTCTTTCGGACGATTTCGCGCGCTCGCATTTCGTGGATATAATGTGTGTGGCGGAATTATATTTTCTTCACGGCCAGCCTTTGTATAAGTGCACCGAATGGCAAGTGTGTGTGAGTGTGTGTGTGTGTGTGTGTGCGTGTGGAAGAGAGGTTTATAGATGGATTCTTTGAATAAAAATCACGGGATGAGGTTTCGTATCGCGGAAGCGCTCTTCTGTTGGTGACTTTTTTAATGTTTCTTTGGGGAATGCTTGATTATATCCGCGATTTCAGAAGGAAAGAGTTGAAATTGTGTGTGCGGGCGAGCTTTGTAATCTTCTTTTGATCTTGTGGTAGATAGCAGGAAGTTTTTAAAATTTTAAATTGTGTACTACGATGTATTCAATGAAAATATATATTAGAATTAGGTACAAAGAACGTGGTTCTTGTACATTTTTTGTGAACATTGAAAATATTCATCGATCGTTATGCAGGATATAACTTCAGAGATAACAGTATTGACGTAAACCTGTAAACGAATGAAATAAAAGTGGATAAATATAATAGCGGCATGATTGTGATACGAATCTTCTATATATAAGCTTTCTATTTTATATTACAGCTATCGGAAACATTGTTTTCTACACCCATTGAAGAGAAATTCCTTTTTAATAGTTTCTTCTATGGGGTATCATTTTCAATGCTTTTTCTTTTACGAATCATAAACGTAGCCGCTTTAAATTAGATATTTTTGGAATGCATGAGACTTTTTTATATTTATTCGTTTTATATGGTAATCTCGGAGAACATTTTTTGTGTAAATAATATTTTATTAAAAATTAGAAGACCATCAAATGTATAGAATACTTAATGATGTATAAAGTAACAAAAGCCTGTTATAGATAATATCGAAAATTTTAATTATAATAATTACGCATCATTTATCAGTGACATCCATATTCTTTTATATTAGCTTCCAAATTGAAAACTCAATTCACACAAATATGTATTTTTGCAACGAACAACTTATCAAGCTCTTACACGCGTTAAACAGCATCATTATACATTCTCTCGCTGTACTCGCTGTATAAAAGTCTTATCGCGCGCAAAGATCTCTAAGCAATGGGAAGCGTCGAGTGTTAATTCAGCGATGGCCAAATTATAGACTCGTAGCAGCGCGTCGTGTGTATAATTATACGGCTGTGGGTTAATATAATGGGCAAAAAAAAAGATAGGCTCTATGAAAGCAGCGCCTCTCCGGCTGTTCTTATAGACTCGCTTCGCTGGCTGGACCTTTCCAAATCAGCCGACTTTGCTACGAGGCACGTCCGGAACTTGGCGCGGGTTGAACAACCCTTCGCTTGAAAGTCGACCGAAAATCTGGGCCATCCGCAAGGTGCTTTCGCCGGTATCCGCTCTGCTACTGCTGCTGCTGCATCTAAGCACCGACGATTTGCGTGATTTATATCTACGTTTCTTTTTTTTTTCTTTTTTTTTTTTTAATGCGGAATCCGAGGCTTTTCTTTAGCTTAACGATAGTTTATAATAATGTGAGAATTTTTTAATGATAGGTAAGTTAAAATAAAAACTAGAAAAGTGCATATTCATACTTTGGGATATTTTTTCGTTTCTTGCTCATCAACTTCTCATCAACGTCAATTTCTCAATCAACGCTAGATAAGAATATTTCGAATAAAAATGCAAAGTGAATTGCTCTAAAAAAATTGCAATTTTAAATATAAAACGTGCGTGAGGCAATTGAGTAAGAGACGAATATTAAGCATTCAAATGAAACAAATGAGTTTAGCATATTAAACTTTTTAGCTTATCGGGGTATAATTTTCAAAAACTGTTTCGATCGATACAGAACAGCATACACATGTAAATTATCGTCTATGGCTGACTAATCAGTAAGTCACACACTTCTTCTTATAACTTGTATTCTAGTAATTGTATAGCCTATTGACATACCTAACGAAAAATGCAATAAATTCATTAATAAATGAAAGTAAATCGTATTTATATAGTTTGTTCAATCTGCACGTAATTGTATATATATTTAAAAAACACTACCGCGGTAACTCGTTGCTCAACGAGGGCCTGGTAAGTTCGATTATCGACAATTCTCTTCTAAATTTCAGATCCATAAGCGAAGCACCGTAAAACCAACATCAATTACAATGATGCGCACCTCCTACCAACTCCACCCGGTAGTTGTATGTATATATATATACAGATGCGAGCATAAGCTCTTAGCGATTGAGCCTTTAATCCCTGTGAGCACAGACCTGAAGCTTATAAAAGAAGTTAATCCTATCGGTCGGAATGGATGAAAGCGACTCCTCTCTTTCTCTCTCGGGGTGCCTTATATCCTTCAAGATATATCTATACGCGTTTGTGTATACACAAACAAGTGCATTGGAAGCGAGTGCATATAGTGGCAGTCGGGAGCTGCTGTGGGGACACGAAAAAATTCGGCGCCTGAGTATCGTCGTTTATCGCTTCCGCTTTATATATATGGTATTGCAGGTGCGTGGGACTTTACTTCGTAACCGGCTTCGTTCGAACTAATGCGATTTAATTTTCATGCTTTTCAGACTTTAATCTTTTTTATCGTTTTATTCTATTATTTAAAATCAAATCTATAACTAAGACTTAGAAACTCTATGTCATGCATTTTAGAAAATCGTTTTGAATTATAATGTAGTGAATCTACTGTAATTTTGTTTACAATGAATTGAATATTCATATGAATATGGATTTACTGCCAGACAATTGATGGACATTTAGTCTAATAGGTTTTTGAAAGTGTCGCTCCTAACTTATTAAAATATTCTCATTAATTAATACGAAGCGTTTGAATAATAAATAAGATTGTTTTCTTGCAACAGCGAATGGGCTGCAGTATTAAAACTTTACTGAATTTGAATTAAGAATTTTAAATAAAGTATTTATAGTTTGAATATAGTTCGAAGTTAATTTTTGAAAGCTAAACTTTGTGAATGAAAATCTTAAAAATTTTAATGCTTTTTATAAAAGTGCTTCTATAATTAGGATAGTATACATAAATAAAAGCAGTAGCGTAGCAAATCCACTAATGAATTTTCTAATCGCACCTCGAAAACGAAGATGCGACGATGCACTGAATCAGTCTTTACCAAATTGTGGTAGGAAAAAAGCATTTGAAACAAGTCTCCCCATGGGCGGGTGAAGGTGAAAGAAAAACCAATTTTCACGTTTCCTCTCGTCCCGAGAGTGAAATATATCTATTGAGACCAGAAGACCATCAACCTTCCCGCTATACACTCTGCAGTGGTCAGAAAAAAAGCCATCATCGGCAGGGTCCCCGCGTGTACAAACCCGCCCTACGGAATATATAATAAAAGTGACGGTGGATGCAAGAAAGTGCTATTACGTATAGATATATAAATAGAAGGAATCCAATAGAGAGAGAGAGAGAGAGAGAGAGAGAGAGAGAGAGAGAAAACGGTCCAAAGGAAAACAGAGAGGCAGAATTTTTCTTTCTTTCTCTCTCTCTCTCTCTCTCTCTCTACACAGGCGCAGGTATGTATCCGCTGCTGCCGCAGCAACGGCACGTCGGTCTCGGCTTTCGAGATCAAACGCGCGAGAGCAAGAGGGAGAGAGGGAGAGAGAGAGAGAAAACCTGAGAGAGCGAGGAATGGAAAAAAAGCGAAATGGAGAATGAGATAGGCTGTAGGCGCGCTCTTGGCTCCCTCTCTCTCTCTCTCTAAACCTGTATAGATATAAAGTGAGAGAGAGAGGGAGAGCGAGGAACGGGTATGTATATACATATAAGAGAGAAGGCCGCGAAGGACGGCGAGAGGGGAAGAAACTATAAAGTAGGAGGGATGGGGACGAGGAGGAGAAGGAGGAGGAGGAGGAGGAGGTCTGACTACAGTACACGGAGTCAACGTTCCGAGCGGGTCAGCGACCACTATCTTTTACACGCTCGCTCAGGCCTGTCTTCCTTCTCCTCCTCTCTCAGCTCTCTCTCTCTCTCTCTCTCTCTCTCTCTCTTTCTACTCGCACAGCCGTGGCGGTCCGTTTCCTCCTTTTCTCCTATACTCCGCCACGGCTGCTGCTGCTGTTGTCGAGAGTTCGACCTTTCTCCCGCTCCTTCTCTCTCTCTCTCACTGTCTCTCTCTCACTGTCTCTCTCTCTCTCTCCCGTGAACGAGCGACGTTACGCATTATTTTTTTGCGCGCGAGGCTCTCGGCGAAATCGGTAATTGATTTTTTTTCAATGGCCGCAGAGATTTAGGCGATCGGTGCGCGCAGCGGCGAGGAGAGAAATGTCGAGGAATTCGTCTGTTTGTTTGTTCGTTGGATAATCTATGCTGGTTATACGAAAGGATTTTCGATACGCGAATCGGTATGATTTGATGATTTACTTATCAGAGCCGGGCCGTTACTTATCAGCTTGTTGCATTGCGATAAATACCCGTGTGTATATATAGTCTTGATCGTTTCGCTTCAATCAGTGCGAATCTTTTAAGTTATACGTATATATATAATACTTTTTGCAAGAATACTTATACTCTTTCTTCAACGTTGTAAACTAAAATGTAGTATAATTCAATGCTGCTATACGGATGGGTAAATAGGAAATAATAATAATGTTTACCTAAGGATATATGCTATCTCGATCGTTGGATATGGGTTTCGTGTAATAAGCCAAAGCTTCAGAAATTCAAAGATTGCATTCTGTTGCAATTCGTGAAGTTACGCAACAGCAATAAAGCGCGAACATTATACGTTCAATTAAAACCACTATACTTTATTACTATAATATAATATCATGAAACGAGTGCAATATATATTTTTGTGCATACATATCTCTCTCTCCCAATTCATATACACGCATCTAAACCTATATACATTTATATATATACAGTTATAGTTGAATAACACGCATTATCATTATTTCGAAATACAGCAATCGAGTCATAGATTAATATGGACAATTAAATCAAACTGACGATAAGAATTCGGCAAACATTCTATACAAGCGCACGATACCTCGCTCGACGCGGTCATAGATTTATTATATCTCAGATGTTTTTTTTTTCTGTTCCTCTCTTTGCGCGGTGCTGCCACTGTACACTCTCGTTTCGCGAGCGCGCATGAGTTTCCTTATTACCGATCTCCGCATCACCGATTTACCATTCAGCGCGCATAAAATTTATGAAAAGAAAATCTCAAAAAGAGCCGCACACGCGAGCGCCTCTATAGAAAAGAGCGCGGCGCATTATTCACCTTCCTCATTTTCTCCCTCTCTCTCTCTCTCTCTCTCTCTCTCTCTCCTTCTATATATATGTATCCCACCATTTCTCATCCTCCGGTGTTCTTGACTTTTCCTATGCAGCAGCAGCAGCAACAGCAGCAGCTTGGAGGTCTTTTATTCTTATCCTTCTTAGCTTCGGATATAGCTTCACGCTTGCGCCTCCTTCAGGAATTCGAATCCCGATGCGCTGCGCCTCATCCTTCCTATACTCTATCTCTATCTCCCTCTCTCTCTTTCTCTCTTTTGCCTTGTATATATGTATATATACACCGACTTGTTGCGCTTCTTTAGCGCGCGACTTCTTCTGTCTAACCGGTGTATGTTATAACGAATAATCGTCTTCTCCTATCCTTCGTTCACCTTTTTTCGCGCTTTAGCTACTCTTCTTTGCGCTGTGTGTTATTCACTCGCAACATCAGTTTCTTCAATGACCAGGAGAAGGGCTGCATTTTGCTTTCTGATTTTCCGCGCTCGAATTTTCATTTTGTCTGTATATCCACAGTAGCGATGGGAATTATAATCCTTTTGGAGGTATTAATCAGACGTTTATACGAGGCCTCGTTAAAAGCGGTGCAACGCCGGAGAAATATGATGAAATATTATTAATGGAAATTCTCGCTCGACTATCTCTAGTTTAATGGATTTTGTGGCTGCATGGCGACGATAAAAGTCGAATCTTAAAATGGACTTGAGTCTATTAGAACAGCTCATCCGCGGTTGGATTTTATTGGACAATTTGAAATAATATATATAGTTGAGTAGGGTTCTGAGAGATATATGCGAATATATATTAATTTTGCAGAACACTAGATAGAGCTATTCTTATTTTGTGCAGTCCGTAAATTGATCAGAGATATTGTGCCGGAAGCAGTGATCGACTATAATATTTTATACATCGGGAATCTGACGAATAAAGCTCGGACAACAAATCAAAATTCAATATACTTATATATCAATCACTAAAAAAAACACTTTGGCTATGAGATTCAAGGCTTTGGTCACCACAACCAAAGTGTACGGACAAATATCAGCCTTCCAAAGCTTTGGTTATCAGAATCAAAGTCAATGGTTGGGAGGACTTTGGTAGTGGCAACTAAAGCTTTGGTTGTGAGATCCAAAGTATATTTGACGATCAGAACGAAATAATTTTTTTTGGCGTTCGCAACCATCTCGAATGGATGCTATTACAACCAAATCTTTGGACACCACAACCAAACCACGACAACTAATACTTTGGATGTTGTGGTCAAAGTCTTTGGACCCCATAACTAAATATGGGTCAACTAATGACAACCAAATCTTTACCAAAGGTTTTTTCTTCGTGAACTAATTACTTTGGTTGCCTCAACCAAAGCTTTTTTCTCTGTGAAGAGAAAAATCTTGAATATATAATTATTGTAATAGCATAACAATCTCAACTCTTCAGCTTTTTATAGAGAACGAGAAACGCGTTAAATCTCAAACACGACTGCTCTGCGCACTTATAAGCATCCACATCTCCCGACATCCTCAGCCGCGCATATAGTCTATATAGAGCGATCGACGAAGTCTCTCGGGAAAACTGATGCTGCGGTGTACATTTGAAGCGAGCATTGAAAGCTCTCTCTTCTCTCTCCACCACATCGCGATCTTGCGTGTACTTGCGCGCTGAGATTCTCATGGGCTGCCGTAACAGCAGCAGCAGCAGCAGCAGCAGATCGCTAATTGACATTAATTTTTGCCCACTGATTCTAGCCGCGCTGCCTTTAATATTGCGCGCAATTAACGATTGCGCATTATACATGTGGAGCGTATATATACATGATCGGCGCTCGATTTCAGACTATATCGACAGCGATTTTCTAATGAAATTTTCAGAGGGCGATTAAAGTTTTCTATACGCGTATACAAATGTGCGCAACGAGTTTGGCGTTGCCAAGTTATTCCGCATTTTTATCGAGTTTATTACAGAGGTCGAGTGAAAATGGAATGTTCTTTTCGCATTTTTGCGTGCCATTTCTGCACAGGGTGCGGTGTATACTTATTTATACATTTTTAAATAATTACCCGAAACAAAATTAACGAGTGTTTGGAATTAACTATTAGTCACAGTAAAATTTAAAAATTCAAACTCGATTTTAAATAAACGTGAATTTTGATTATAACGTAGTGCAGGAGCGCGAATGGCCTCCAGATATAGCATAACGTTTTAGCTTTCAAATTTTTATTTAATATAGAAATGGTGAAGATGTTGACAAATTTGAAACAAAATTGAAGGATCTTTAACCCCGGAAATACCACGAAGAGGCCGTCCAAGTTAAAAATAGAATCGATAGCCCCGCGCTGCCACAAAAGAAATCAAATGTGATTCTCATGCTCGTGCGAGACGGAGTTTTAGAGTCTCAAGGTTAATCCAGACAGGATTTCTATGGCTATTTTTTTATATAACGATCGACGATTAAATCTCACTTTTGTATACCTGTTGCGAAAATAACTATATATACGCCATTTATGTACAGTTTCTTGACAACAGCATGAATAATTTGCATTATCCATAATTTTTTATCCTTATGAGTGAACGCTTTAATTATTGATAAACGAAAGCTGCATAGGAAAGCTTTAAATTTTGTTAATTATTTATATCGAATCGATCTTTAAAGCATTCGAAACTTTTCGACAACAATTTCGCGAAGCAATGACAATTTGCAATAGCGAGCTCGTTATCTCTAAATCGCTGTTATATCCGCATGAAAAATAAACCGCTGGAGTTTCCACTTGGTTCCCGTCGCTCGTTAACATAAGAATATGCATGATTCATGAAGCTGTCCGAGTTGTGCACGAGTCACTAAATACAAGGCCTAATTACAATTACAATAATCAGCTCGTACAAAGCTGCATGCACACATACAATGTATATATACCTCATAATAAAAGCACAGGCGCACTCATAGTTTTTGTTCGGCTCTCTGATCGTCTTAATTTTCTCAAAAGAAAGTGCATCGAAGAAGAGAGAGGGAGAGAGAGTGCTGACTTGCAGCCGAGCGATAACCGCATGGATATACATAAAAATCAAATGAATCCAGCGAATATCATGCGCTAATGAATTATGCATATGTATGCACTGAGATACACAAACACGGAATTCTAAGGTCTAATCACCTGGGCACGCGAAACCGCTCGATGTACACATATATATCTGATACCGATTTGCGTGTGCGCACCACATATACAAGTCTACTGTACGAGATATATCGCGGAGTGCGAACGGTGTGCGTATTGGATTAAAATTTCTCCTCGTCGCCTTTAGCCGAACCCTCGCATAGCCCGGCATACAAATCGACCTTTATATATATATACGAGCACATTCTTGAGCGCGTCCAACGCCGCCGTCGTGGATATACTTACTCTCGCAGTGTGCAGTTACGCGCGGGCATTTTTATCGCGGGCAAAACTCGAAAGTACGCTGCACATACATAGAAGTATATATACTGCTGGAGCGTCTCTCTTTCTCCGCGCGACTCGAATGCTGCACGTATACATATATATATATATATGTGACTACTCGCTGCTGTGCACCAGATTATCAAGGACGCGCGAGAGAGAGACTGACGCGCGCGGTTTTATGCACTGCGCCGATACCCTCATGTGTGTGTGTGTGTGTGTGTGTGTGTAGGTAGTTCGGGGAGCAGATGTAACGGGGACGCGCGAAGGTGGCGACAAGGCCGCGCGGCTATTATCTTCCGGCGTCGAGGCACCGATCATGAGGTCGTTCACGCCGCTGCAGGGACGATGTACTCTCTCTCTCTCTCTCTCTCTCTCTCTCTCGCTCTTTTTCGTATGCATGCAGCCGGAGCCGGATGAATTCCGCGAGACCGTATAGTGTGCGCACACGTGTGTTCGGTTTTATTTGTGTACCGCCGTGGTATTCTGCCGATGCGGGAGTGCGAGTTTTTGGCGAGGGCGGATACGTTGTTATAGGGTTATTTAGTAATATTATACTTTGAATGCGCATGAAGCTTTTATAGAGGGTGCTACGATTATTGTATATTAGAGTGAATTTTCCGTCTTGTGTTTTAATATGTTTCGCACGTAATACTTACTGCGTGTAGGGATTTTTTATGTCCTGTGCATTTAGATGATTAAGAAAAATTTCATGACATTATAACGTGTGTTAAATTGTGTTTATCTCACAGCTTATGTCATAAAATACTGTTCGATATATGTATATATATATATATGAGCAAAAAATGGATTTCACCCTTCGAGTGTGAACGATTACGCATACGAGCGAAGCGAGTCGACGCAGACAAAAAGCTTATAAATTCATTTGATTTAGAGTAAACCCTATTTTATAGGCTGTATATATACAAAATTGTATTTAAACGGAATCGAACGATAAGTTTTATATCGATGGTTACTATAATCAACAAACAAAATATAATTATCTTTGTACATAAATTTTTTTAAATCTGTAGCAGCCCGCAGATGAAAGATAAAATCTCAAGTCACCGCGATTGAGACTGCTTTGGAATCAGTGGCGCGCCACATTATTAGTGGTCGCGTCAGTGACAGAATCACTTTATCGCGCACTAGTATCGTAGTGTATAACTATTGAGATCGATCAATCAAGATTTTGTTTATAAAGCCAGAATCAGCGTTCAAGTATATTAAAACGTTTTAAAATACAATGAAAAAATGGTTGATTAAGGCGGTACCTTGCCTAGTTTTTATATTACTTGTATATAGCCTTACCTAGTTTTTATTACCGATCAAACATTTTTCCATCGGAAATCATTGGAAATCATTAGCGAGAAATCAGTGCATATTTATATAACGAAGGCAATCGATTGTAATCAAAACATAATTTTTCCAATCAAAATGATTTATAAACCGCACGTTAATGAAAAATGACAACAAAATTTGTATAATAAAAATGTCAAATATACGAATGTAATATGTAAATTGATGCACGGTTATTTTGCAGATTATCCAGAATTACTGTATGCGTTATTATTTTGAATCAAGTTGAGTAAAAAAGTGATTTTACTTATATATAGTTATTTGTTCGTTTCAATTATCAGTTGATTGTTCATTTGGAAGAAAACTGAAAGGAAAATAGATAGAATCTTTGCAATGTGTACTACGTCAAAGAATGGAAAATTACTTATAAGAAATATGTATTTCTATATAAATGTGTACATCGTTTGTTCAAGAAATACTACTCACTTAAAAAAAGAATCAGTCGACTCGATAATGCGAATGTCAATAATATAACCAACGATCAGAATAAAATATCGCATCTGCAATGAGCACACACGGCAGAATTTTGTAATCTCGCATACAGCGAAAAGCCGCAAAAATAAAACACTTTCTCTCTCTCCTATCCACTTTTCTGGTTTATTTCACGGAGAGAAACAGAGAGAGAAAGAGAGAGAAAGAGTCCGTTATCCGCGGACGTAAATCATAATTAAGTGCGCGTTTATCGTCCTTTTTGTCAGGATAATTAGAGATTATATAGCTCGGCTGGTGCCGCGCAATTCTATTACAGCAATCCATATATATACTGGAGCTCTCCACAGCCTTTTGTCGCCGCGGAACACGATCTTTGCTTTGATTTATCGCCTTATATATATGTATATATACAGTATATACACGGTATATTTACAAGAGACTATATATACGCGCGGTGATTCGCGAGAAGTCGCAGTTGGAGCGGCGGCTAATTGTCGTCGGAGAAATAAAGTGTATATATAATACCAAGTGAATCGCGATATTTGATTGCTAAGCGCGACGACCTTTTTCTATTCCTTGGCCTATGCTTCCAGTGTCGAGCTGGAGTGATACGGCAAGTGTAGTTACGCGTGCGTACTTATATATATATGTGTGTGTGCAGCGGTGGGTTTGATTGTTGCGCCACGTGTACACTTTTTGCCCGCGGAAGTGATTTCTTGATACGTTTCGTATAACGGCGATGCGTTGTACTTATATATCGCGGCTACACGTTTCCAAGCTCAAAGTATACAAGGCTGGGATCAAAAGTGTCACTTAATAACTGTTTTCGAAAGTTTGTTCTATATATATATAGAACAAATGTTACGCTATTCTTATTTCACATAAGAGTAGCATGTGAACTTGGTTAATTACTATACAAAAATTTAACAAACAACTACGCTGTTAACCAACACTGTTAACCAAACAAAAGGATTTACATTTTAGTGTATGTTATATTAGATTATAAGTAGCCAGAAACTATAATGTACAAGTAGCAAGACTACCTCTATAGTAATAGTAATTCATGCACTATTTATACTGGAAATAAATAATAATAATATGTGGCAACTAAGCGAGTGTCGATGAATCTGTTATATTCAAATATTCAAATCTGAACAATTATTAAAGACATATTAAAAAGTATAAAGATGTTAAATAATCTCAGGTATAAGATCGTGTGTTCATCGTTGACTCTGATCTACTCTATTTTAGCTAATAATTTTCAATGTACTCCGAACGTATACGCAAAACGTAGTTCAAATCGCTTCATCCGCCTCATCTCTGGCGTATAAAAAGAAGCCATGGCGCGCAATCTAATATCAACGCGAGCATCTCGAGCAATTCTCTCCGCCCTTCTTCGCTCACTCGCTGCCGCAGTCATATATATATAGTATATATGAAATCCGCGAGATTCCCGATCCGATGGCTCTCGAGCCGCAGAAGGCGCGCAGCAATAGCAACAGCAACAGCAGCGCAGCAGCAGCGACTCGAGCTCGTATACGAATGAATGGCGGGGCTCGCGAGATATAGTCAGAGACTGCACGAAGGAGTAAGAGAGAGAGAGAGAGAGAGAGAGAGAGGCCGAAGCTTTCTTACGTAACGTTACGCCGTATAGAGGTGCTCTCTCGGGCTCGAAACCGGATATTCGAGTCTCCTGGCCTCTCTCTCTCTCTCCCTCCACTCTCGTACACTTAACTCGCTCTCTGCTCCTGCAGAGCGATGGAGAAAAAGTCGGCAGATATATAGACGCGCCGCTTGATACGCCAGGGTGAGAGAGAGAGAGAGAGAGAGAGAGAGACAGAGAGGATGAAAAAGATGAGCGCGTGCGTGCCTCTGGGCTCTGGCCTTTTTCCAGCTCCTCTTTGCCTCGCGTATATATATATACTTATATGCATGATGTAAATTTGCTTTTCTGCCTCGGTGTAAAATATTATTGTTCTTGTTGTTGTCGCTCGGAACAGGTGAATTTGGCTGCGTAGCTTTTGAATCATCGAT
This sequence comes from Megastigmus dorsalis, assembly GCA_900490025.1. Classification (NCBI taxonomy): domain Eukaryota; kingdom Metazoa; phylum Arthropoda; class Insecta; order Hymenoptera; family Megastigmidae; genus Megastigmus; species Megastigmus dorsalis. The sequence continues at coordinate 13,159 of UELU01137972.1, read as the reverse complement.
CCTTTTAACTTGCATTCCTATATATAATAATTCGCGCATCATAATTGCACCGTATGTACTCGGCCACATAATTCAGCGTTCAACCCAGTAAATATTTCTCCAGTCATTCGCTGAAAATACGAATGCGAAACGCACATATTACATTGTTTGTTATTCCACAAATGATATTTTCGAGCTTTTAATAGTTTATATATAGCGATTGTATAAAATCGTCCCGATCGCGTATATATGCAGATTTATACGGATGGAGCGCATAAAAAGCCCATAGGAAGTATATAGCCTCGATCTCTTTCCTGCTTTAGTAATATAGTGCGCGCACGCGATAATAAGAGCGGGCATATTTTTTGCCGCGGCGATTCGCAGCGGTAAATCGCTAATGAAAACGCAGGTAAGCACTATAGCGAAACATTTAAAAAGCTGCGCGTCCCTCCGGTATAATAAATTTATGCGTATATATATATATATATATATATATACCAGACGAGGCGCACGTGCTTTAATTGCGCTGGCTGCAAACGCGGTAAAATCAAAAGCAACAAATATTTTTATTTATACTTGTTGAATTATATACATACACATGCAGATTATACGCAAATGTATATATATGCACGCAGAGACACGCGATTGGCGAATAACACATCCCGCGGCGGAAGGTAAGATTTCTCGGCGCGGCGGAGAAGAGCAAGAGACTTTCCTCGGTCGGCTATATAATGCAACACGACAACGATTACAAGGAAGAAAACAGCAGCGGCGGCGGCGGCGGCGGCGGCAGCCGGTAGGTGCAGTATATACACTGTGCAGCGCGCGGCCGGATTTCCGGTGAGGAGTTTCCCCGTCGGCGCGGAAAGCCGCGTGTGTCTATATACACACGCGTATACGAAGAATCCTCCGTGCTGGTGTATAAGTACCGCTGCACAAGTGCGCAATGCAGTACTACACGCTCGTGGCGATATAATGCCGAAGGCGGCCGTCGCGGATAAATCGACAGACCGAGCATATAGAATCCGGCTGTTCTATACGCGCACACACACACACACACACACATCATGCACGCATATATACATATATACACACGCAGGGGTAGCGAGCGTCTCTCCAATTTCGCTCAAAAGACACCTGTTCTTTTCTCGACCGCCTATATAATATATACGCGTGTACATGTCTAGAGACGTAGGAATTTTAAGGATTTTGCGCGCGGCCGATCTTGCAATATGATGTCTTTACTCAGAGTCGGCGGCTATATGCTAATTTTTTATATGCTTTGCATACAATCACGCCTAAAAAGTACGACCGTGTGTACATGCGGACTTGGTGAATTTGCGTCTCTCTCTCTCTCTCTCTCTCTATGTATATACGAACATAATATAGTGTGGAGTTCTCGCGCAAAAATCTGGCTGCTGCTGCTGCTGCTGCGGTAGTTTCTCCTTGCCGAAATTAATACAAATTTATTCCCGCCTGAACTATTGAGATTCCACAGCTTTTTCGTTCGAGCTCGCGCGAGTGTAAGTTATGCCGCCAGCAATTATATATCAATGCAAATGTTGGCGAGCTGTTTGAGATATATATATATATATATATATATCGTGGTTGCGCAACGTCAGCTGGTGGTATTAACGCGGCAGAAGAAGCTTTTTCGACAGACTCGTATATAGGATTTGCGCGCAGCAAAGCGCGGATGAGAATAGTTTAGTCGGTAGTTATATTATATATGGATATTTGTTAACAAGCAGATATTCGATTTATTCTATATGTGCACAATACGTGAAAAATCCATCGTCGCGAGAACGCGGAAAGTAAAGCTATAATGCGTATAACTGCATTTAAAAGACGCGGAGAATCTTGGTTTATAGCGCGTCGTACTTGGCCAAATGACTTGCTTAATGATGGCAATGCGAGCATTATAAGAAGATGCCGTCATGCACCATTCCACGGTACGTGCACATTTTCCTTAACTACACACACACACACACACATATATATATGTGTATAGTGGTCGTACTGGAGTCACCGCGCAGCCAATTGGGGCACATTTATACAACATCCCTATGCATACTGCACCAGATATCAAACCTATATATATATTTTATATATACTTATCCAACGTATATATGAAATAAGCATCGCAACTATCCAGAATTTGCACAGCTCGTATATACGCGGGAGCAAGAGCTGGGCCGTTAATTCGGACTAAATATACGTAATTCACGTAATACATATATACTTGTCGCTCGCGCGCCAATTAACTCGCCGCGGCCAAGGCAAACAAAGCCTTATCTTAACCAACGAATCGTGGATTTCGCGTGCGTATATACAACGCAAAAAACATCTACCTAACATATACATATAATACGCGCATATAGAAAGCCTATTAATTAATTGGGTTACGGGCTATTCATTATATATATAAACACGTCGAGCCGTGCGGCGAATTACTCAAGTTTTCTAATTGGCGATTAAGTGGCTCGCAAGGATCGAACAGCTCGAGCGCGCAGCACTCGCTCAACAATTGAATTATGCAAACCGCGAGAGAAGCAGCAGCAGCAGCAGCACCTAGTTAGATCGGCGCGCGTTTCCCACAGGAATTTCGCGGTTGTCGCGCGCTAAAGACAATCCCTCGGCTCCATCGTTCGCGCGCGGATGACTTTTCCCATGATCGGATATATAGGATAATTCAGCTCTACATTATGCGCTCGCGCGCGGTGTTGCACCAGCTGCTATGGAAATTTGTACGACGCGGCGAACGTCGTGGCGACGATTCATCTCGTTTTTGCGGCTATAGAGCCGCGCACATCGAGCAGTGGATCGCAACGGAACTGCCTAATTATGCGTGTATGTATACTTATGCGTATGCATAAACGTTAACGTCCCTTTACGCGTGTTACGTGATTTACCGTTGCGTGTGCCATACATATATCGCGCTGTGTGTGCGACTCGATTTCTTTTAGCTCCCTTACGCATTACCTTTCTAATGTGGCACACAAAATAGTCTCGTTCGGTAAGCGCTTTAGTTCGATTCGGAAGTATATTATACGTGTGTATTATGTGGTTTCCTTTGTCTTGCAGTGTTGCGTGGCGATTGAAATGATGAGATTGCGAGAGGAAGACTGTGTGTATAAGCGCGGCTTTTTCGTTCGCTATATATATATATTATACTATGTGTATAATATTATAAAAGATTGTTCTTGTGTTTTTTAGATTATGCGTGGGAACGCGACTTGAGAGCCAAGATGATTCTTGACCTGAATAGGAATGAAAAGATGATTTGCTAAAATTGTATTTTGAAATTTGTTGATTGGACGCTACTAATTAAAATTCTTTTGACTTTGATTCAAGCATTACCATATGTATACATGTATATATAACAATTTAAATTTGACAATTGTAAATTATTCTGATAACGTCTAGTACACATAGATGTTTCTATATTTTTTAAAGAAATTTTGAATGCAACGCATAATCTTAAGCTATAATCAATTAATAACCAATTCGGAATCTCTAAAGCAAATTCACGAAAATGTTCCTCTTCCCAAATATATATATACCCGCGCCGTCGCATCCACGCACATTTCGTCATTCGCAATTTTTCCTCTCCTTCTCTCCATAAAATTATCTCGAAACGAGGCGCAAAAACGAAAAAAGAAAAAGACATGGAAAAAAAAAAGGCAAAAACATGTGTCAAGTGGAATCCCTGAGGATTCCTCGCGCAACGGAGGGGAAAAAAACCAAGTCTATAAGGTTTCTCGTCGCGCGGCGTCGAAAAAATTAGCATTAACGATTGCTTTTCAAAAGATGACGTGCGGTGTATAATCGCGCGTGTGTCCGCACGGCCTATTGGCGGCGTTGTTTTATGCGCCAATATGCGAGTATATACGACGGCCGCCGATTGGCAATTCAAATGTCGCGCGCACGGTCCTCTTCACCTTTATGCCCGCCGCGTTGAGTTTCTGCAGCGAGTCTCGATCTCATATTTTACGTTACTCGTATACGTATACGAAGCTCCGACTGTGCGCGTCTTCGTTTTTGTTCGTCAAATATTTGAGGTTTACATGATGCCCTATTTGCTCGGCAAGAATTCTCCTCACGTCTGATCTTATACACTCGGAGAATATGTGTTAACGGTGTTACAATAGCCAAACCGATTTTGTGCGTTTTCTGCAGACAAACTGTCACTTTTATCTTGCGATGAATGTAGTATTATATCATTGTCTTTTTGAGATTATTTTCTTTCGAAATGAATGCTGTATTGAGAGGCGATTTTTAAATTATCGTTGTGTGAAACGAAGCGGGGGATATGCTTACATGTATATGTGCGAGAAAATTGTTAATCGATTTAAATTATCCGTCGCTGCATGTCTAATGCTCCTTTCTAATGATTTTGAAACTGTCTTTCGATTCAATTTGACCCTAAAGCACATATATACAAAATTCACTTCCAAGTAAACATATTATACATCCATTCTTATATATACTTTACAAAAAGTTCCACTCATTTTTTTTCTCCAAATAATTGTATAATACCGCAGAAATCATCAAAATTCAAAATATCTAATACAAATGTTATAGCAATTACACTAACTCCCTTTATTCTATAAGTACATACAAATTTCTACACAATATCTCTTTACTCTCGGAGCATAGCGGTACGTATAATAGTATGCACTCGCAAGAAGTTGTAAAGATTCAGTGAAATATATTCTTTCCTTGTGCCGCGCAGCGAGTAGAAAATATTATGTAAAGTAGGTAAAAGGGGTGAGAGCATTGAAGTCATAGCTAAAGGAATGCGTTAGTCGTCCGTATGGTTGACAGCCTCGGCAAGGGGAACCGTAATAGAATAGAAGTATAGGGTTTTTAAAACGCACGCGTCTGAGCGGGACGATGAGGCATAACTCGCGGCGCTAATTCGGCCCGAGAATGCATTCGTTAGTTCCTTGTATGTGTATGTATGTGTGGTAAAATATGTTTCATAAAATTGGATGTAACGTTGATGCTTTGCCTCGTCGTTTCGCTGAATTTATAAAGAGATTCTCGTGGGCTTTTTTGTTGCGGACGGTATAAGAAAAGCTCGCGGGGTTTTTTCTTCCGAGAAATACTTCATTTTTCGTTGCACATAAATTATTATCTAGCTTCATCTCTGCGATTTCAAAATTGCGTTTCGGACGATGATTAAAGAAAAAAGTAATACAAGCTTGGGCATACGTTTTGCTCGCGATCTGTATCAAAATACCTATAAGTCACACGTTAATTTGTGCGTAAAAACCCTGTTAAACATTTTTTTAAGCATAGGTAGGCAATCATGTGACAAACAAAACAAATGCTTACGTATACTTATCCAATTACAAATGCAACAAGACTCAGTGAACACATTAGAATCAACAATTCACAAATCATCACCTGCAGCCACGAATCCCCTCAAATAAAAAAAAAATCCCCAATAGAGCTAAACCTTAATCATGGTAATAATCCGTACACAGCGCGAAAACGCCGCGGACTAACAACTCTGTGCATATATACAATTACGCAAGCTCCTATATATCGACGATATATATATATAAGCATCACGCATCACGCAGCACGAGGTAATAGGGAGATGCGCAAAAAAAGGAAAGCCCGCGTATATACTTAGCTGATTGCACGTTAGCGGGTCGTTTCCGCGTTTAAAAAGTCGCGCTCGGCCGCGCCAATCGTGTGTACATCATATCGCGCTCAGTACGAAATATCGCGTGAGTTATAATATATACATATACATGTACATATATACGCTAGAGCTTACATTATATAGCATTTTTTTGGTCGACCGATGAGTTGTCCTATCACGGTACGGTATCGCGACTTGTGTACGTCGATATGCTACCTGTGTCCCCGATTTCACTGAAAACACGTATGATGAATAAATGCGTGCAGGTTAGGTGCGTGCAGGTGTCGTTAAATCAGGGGCTGTTGCGACTAGCGTGTGTATGTGTGCGAGTGTGTGAAAATGCGTCGATTTCCGTTGACACGCTGCACTCGAGTATATGCGTGTGAAAAGACACAATTGTGATACACACGCGTTTATATATCATCCGATTCATTTATGGTGCCCTTTTTTAACATTTTTTTTTTCATTATACTTTAAAAACGATTGGACAGGCGGCGACGCACTATGTAACTTTTATATTTCACAAATAATTTCACATCACAACGATTTTTATTATATTTTCGTGCTGCCCTATATATTTACAATTTAATTAAAAATAAAAAGAAGAGGTGTTCAACTCTAAAACATTTTGGTTTGAAAACTTTTTTTGATTAGGCTATTTGATTAAAAGGGAATTAAAATGATTCAAAATAATGTACGTTTCATAAGCTATTTCGCAGTACGAGAACCAGCAGCTTTGATTTTACAAACAACTATAAATAAATTATATATTACGTATCGTATTTAGAGGCATGCAACCAAATTTTTTCTTCTTTCTGATACTTTTCCAACATTATAAATTTTTCTAATTATTCTCCTAATTTTTAGTTTTACTAACAAGGAGATGACCAAAGATGTTCATCCTGGATTTGCTTGAAACTCTCAAGAATTACTTTTTGCGCTAAATAACCCCTATACCGGCATTTTATTGAATAGGCTCTGGAAATCAAAATATTCGCCAATTCATATTGATTTTATGCATTAGTGTATATCCATTTATAATACAAAACAATATATGTAGACATTACGAGAATAGAGAGTGGTGAATATCTTTATTTTCAGGGCCTGTACACGGGTCTGATTATTTTGCACAAAATACTATCTCCTTATAAGTTTTATTCTTTTTCCCTTGTCAAAAAGCTTCCTCTAAGAAGAAGAAATATATCCAGTACTTTTAGTGGCAGCCAAGCTATAAGAACGTGTATGGGTGGAAAATAAGGAAAACGTATAAAAATTTTTTTTTTCAAAACTGCTTAAATATTTTTTAAGGGGATGTTATACTTAATATTTACCGACATTGCAGTATTCTGATCCCAGTGTAAAACATACTTGTATTAATACAAAATAAAGACATCATTGCACTTTCTTGGATCATAATCTACCGTTTCACGAAATTTCAGATGGATATTTAAAAACATTTCCACAAAGTGTTCGAATTGTCCGTTGGGACATACAATTTTAAGTGTAAATAAATTTTAAAGTCATTCACAAGTAGTATTTGTATATTAATTACAACAACTAAATTTTATTATTAAATTTGTATAAAGGAGACTACTATAATAAAAATGAAAGAATATATTTGCAACTTTAGGGAATAAATAGAATGATCATACATGAAGCGCGCTCAGCCCAGAAATTTAAGAAAAATAAGATAATATAGTAATGCAAATATTATTGTAGGCAATTAAACGCGGGTGAAATGTCGGTGCGTAATGAATATCCTAATTTTCTCAGAATACACATTCACAATGGAATTTGAGGTATAGTATATACACGGCAGAACGTAATGGATTATAAGGATTAGTGTAGGTATAGAGGGCTTGTCCGCACTCACATACACCATTACAAGACCGTTCACTTTGTAACTTGTAAATGACCGCGCACGATTATACTCAAATTTATGGCTATAGACCTTAGACACGTTGGAGTGCGCAGGGGCCATTGTTCGTGGGTAAATTTCGGTGCACGCTACTTACAGGTTATAGGGTTTCAACGGGCGGAAAACAGATGGGGGGCTCGAGCGACAGGTGCACACCGCATCAACCCCACCATTGTGTATGTATGTGTATACGATCCTATCAAAAAATAAGATACTTGGTCAATTCCGTGCGCGCGCGCTTCTCGAACTCTTATATTGTTGGCTATATAACAAATTTAAAAACTTGATCGTTCTGTTGAAGGCGCGAATAGTTACGCGAACCGTAACTTCGCTTAATCGTTACAAATTATTTTTACCCATATATAATATATACCTTAAAAATAGCTTCTCTCGCGCGGACACAGCGCGGACATACCAAATACACACGGGCTCATGGCAAATTGCGATCGTTGGCATTAAATGCGGGCTCGACAGCTTTCGACGCGCCACAAAGGCGAAAACGGGATGGCTGCAAGAAAACTGTGAATAATTCATTATCTCCCCAAATGCAGTGCGCTCGCGTAAACACAAGCGTCAGCAAAGGTATATAAAACGCTTCGCGTCCATCGTAATTAAAACGTTGCCCCGACCGCGCGCCACGATGACGTAAAACAAGGAAAGCACACCGCACACACATTCATAAGCGTTTAGAGTAAAATTATCAATTGCCGCTGCGCACTTTGAAAATTGCACTTTTACGCGCAGCGCTGCCGTAAGTAACATTACGCGCGCGGGCTTCGTTATAGTCGAGCGCTCGACACTTTACGTAAGGATATATAAATGCACCAACTCGCGCGCGCGCGTCCCAGCTCTGTGAGTATAAATATACCACGATTAGAAGGATGCATTTCCATTGTGCACTTATCCACGTAATGATATTTTTGCTCGCGGGGGTTGAATAAAAGCGCTCGAGTATACATTAGTTCAATGTGAAGAATCTGAATCACACTTTTTTTTTTTAAACACTTCCCAGCCTGCAATTATAGTTTCGTTAAGTATTGGGTCACTCCCTTTATTCATGCGGCTTTGGAATAACGACACAAATCATTCGCTAAAAAAAAAAAAGAAAGAGAATATCCGTGCCTATAACCTCTTTCTGCACTTTAGAAAAACGTGTTGCCTTTATGAATATATGACCACCTTAAAAAGCGCACATTACAATGGCGAGTGCGAGCGCCGAAGGAAACTTTTCCTCCACTGTATATAGGAGAGAGAGACAGAGAGAGAAAATTCATCAAGGATAATATTGGATGGAGCGGTACTTGCAGTCCGGGCGCGAGAAATGAATGGCGGCTACAGAGAGAGAGAGAGAGAACGAGAGCTGTCTATCTCCTTCTGTCCTATTTGCTTCCTCGCGCGAGTGAGAGAGATGGAAAGGGGGAGGGAGGGGAGGGGAGGGCGCACACTTCAGGATCCTAACTGTTCACGATATGACATTCCTACGTAATGCGGCTTGGCTCGGCCTCGCGGTTCTATAAGCCCAGCGCACCTGTCGTTTCGCGGGAGCGCTGTATATATATAGGTGCGCGCAAAGAGGCTTTTAATGCACAACAGCGAAACTCGCGGGGAAAGTCTGCCATGCTGCGGCGTGTGTTTGGGGCCGTTTCTGCCGATATATATAATACAAGTGTGATGTATATATACATATAAGAGTTTAGCGGCACGAAGGTTCTTGTATATATATATATCCGCAGCGATTTATGCGGCAGTTTCGGCGCTTGTGCGCAGTGCAATAGACTCAGAGAGAGAGAGAACCGAGAAATTTGGGTTTAGCTGTGCGGATATTATAACTCGAGAGAGGCAGAATAATGCGTTCCAAGCACATTCCATCGTGCCAGTATATATATATTTATTATATACCTACGTGGGTTTTTACAATTTTCGTAAGAGGCGTGGGCTAAATAGATGTAATTGGCAGTTGAACAATATGAAAGATTTTATTGTCGACGTGCGTATTTAAGCTATTCGGCTACTATCTATATATGTATATAGACATGTTATATATTCGCGGTATGGACAGAAATAATAGTACTTCTTTTTCGAATTCATTTGTATGATGTTGGTACTTATAATATATTTAAGTATACAAGTAACTTTCATGCCTATATATATAATCTGCCGAAACGAGCTTAACATGACTCCATCCAACTTCATTAGTTTCTCACTAATATAGTTTCTAATTCCGAAACTATACTCGCCTAAATAAACTACTCATCTTCTCAGTCGCACTCATCACCACTCCGTCCATACCTGTTAACTTTTCATTTTCCGTACTTTTCCACCACGCTACCGCATCCGTAGCTCGAGCTTTTCCCCCCGCTGCACATTCCTCGCAAAATCTCTCTATACACGTCCGTCATTGCGTACACCATAGCTCTATACAAGATTATTATCCTGCACGGTTCGCACAAGCGCATCCCTACATACGCACAGACTAATGAAGGTTGCATCGCGAAAATACCCGTGTGCGCGGGCTCTCTCGGTCTATTGTAATGACGGTCTGTTTACACGGGGTCTGGCATTGTAAAAGGGCCCTTTCTTGGGGGGGCCTCTCGGTTCGCCCGACGTACCTATATAGCTTCGGGCTTATGATGTAGTTAGCGGAATAGCTGTAATGGTAGCGGGATCTCGCCATGGAATTCCTAGGATTCCGCGTTTCTTGTGCCCGGCCGCAGCCGCCGCCGCTCTCGTAGTACCTATATAGCCTGCGTCGAGACTCGAACGCTACAGCAGAGCAGCGACTCGTGTGTGAGGCGCGCGCGTCGTTACGCATTTAGATTGCAAAGATTCAATGAACGACTTCGCTGAAGAGCGCCCGTTTCTTGCATTACGTGCTTACAGAGGAGTTTCTCTCTTTCTCGGTTTGCTATGGCTGCTGGCGAAGAGCGACACGCGAAACGTATACCGATTTTCATTTGTATCGAGCTTAAATCTTTACCCCCGTAAAAATGTTTCCTATAAAAGGGAAACATTTCGCCTACATATATAGGCTATTGCTATTGGCAAGATTTTGGGTAACATTATGGCAATATATAGCGACCTGGTATATAATATCCAACGTAGCAGAACAATTTTATTGATAATCAACGCTATTCAACATTTCGCCAATATAGGATTGCAATAACGCTTCTCCAATACATAGGTTTACCGAAATGATTGCAATATGTCGGTAGTACATTACATTAGCTATCTTATTTTTTTACAATTGTTTTTAAAAAATTATAAAAAATCATTATAAACAGTTCTCCATTTTCGTCGAACCGTATCGATTAAATTCATGCGCCACAATAATTTTATTATAATTAACAGGGGAAAAAAGTGACTCCTTAATTCCTGTATAACGCGAAAAGAATATTAATCTATGCAAAGTGGCAGCAGGACCTTCTCTCTCTCCCTCGCACCATCTAAATTACAAAAACTTATATATATATATTTCCAAATTTACATCCGACCCTGAATTCTTAACGATTTTCATAAAGCTCGCCATATAGTCTGGGTTTAACGAGACGCATATATATACGCTACCTCATTGTGCAGCTCGCTCCAAACGCAGATCCTTCGCAGAGATTTTCGACTCGCGCGAGCACCGATCGCGAGCCAGCGATAATTCACTTTTCAGGAGTTCACACAAAACTAGAGGTGTCTGCGTGTTATATAGACGCGAGCATCACATGCTGAACCGTGTTATTAAAATTGCTTATTTAGATTTTTGCTGCTTTGCAAAATGTGTGTGCGCACTCTTGCGATATCGCGATAAGCGTTGCGTAAGGATTTTATTTTTTTGTTTTTTTTTTTGATCGTGTTGGAGCGAGTATAAGGTGTAAAAGTAATGTGATTTTCGTGCAGCTTGTGTCGTAAATTAATTATAACAGTTTTGAACTGTTGAAGGTAAGAATGATCGTTTAATATTTTAGTAAAAAATATATTTCATCAAACTTTAAGAAATATTACTTATGTCGACTGTACTCTACTATAAACTGACAAAGATTTTTCTATTGGTCTTACAGTCTAATCAATATTAATGGGCAATCAGATTGCCCATTAATATTGATTAGACTTTAAGACCAATAGAAAAATCTTTGTAAGTTTATATTTCATCAAAATTAGTCATTTCTCATGTGTATATATATATACACACACATGAATTAATTAAACTTGATGAATCAAGAACGGCGCATCGATCGATTGTCAACCAGTGATATATTTTATTTCTTACCCTGGAAAAAAGCACTCGACATATAATCACAGAACCGATAGGGCAAAAAAAAAAAGAAGTTAATTGAATCTAGGAAAATATATCTCGTCAAAGTACATGTACATGCTGTATAATGATGTCATCTTGCATACCACACGGAATAGAGCTTAATTATACACACATATATATCCAAAGAATTTCGCATTCTTGTTGTTCCGCAATACGGAGAAAAACAGCTCGTGCTGAACGAAAATGAAAAAAAAGTTCGTCGCGTGTCACTCGAGAGAGATCATTTTCTCGATCGACACACATTTCAGAAAAGCGCTATACCCATATGTATATATACACATCGCAATATTCGCCTACCTAATGCGCACAACGTATATATATATCTAACGATCTCGTGAAAGCGAGCGGTTATATAGCAAGTGCGTATATACACGAGATTTTTAAATTCTTCGCTTTTTCGTCCGTTATGTAAAAGCCTTACCCTCGCTCTCTTTCCTAGTACGATTATCGACAGTAGTCCATTAAGATCAGGGCAGAGAACGTCTAGAGGCCTTAACGTTTATATACGTTTGCCAGGAGACTCGACTTGTAAGAGCTAGAGAAATTTTCTCCCTCCCTGTACTTATACTCGCTCTGGAATGGATAATAATTACCCTTTAATGATTGATGACTCATGCGAAGTTTCGGTTCTCGAGCTGTTCGTATTATTGGTTCTGAAAACGTTGAGCAGGACTTACGCCAATCGATGGGATGTTATCAGGTTTCGATCATCACCTGTCAATTAAATATATTTCTTCACTATATATATATATACCAACAGAAGTATTTTTATTTATATACAAATTAAATAATGTATTATTTTTGTATAAATTGTTTTAATTGATGCAATTACAAAAAAAAAATTGCAACTGCACAAGCTTTCACATTTTTCTTTTCTCTTTTGTAGAACATCGATGCAAATTAGAATTTAATTTGAATAAGGGAAAAAAAGTTTGCAACAAGATAGTATACGTGCAAGCTTGGAATTAATATAATCGCGCGAGAACACGCAGCAATAAAATGTAGCTGTTGAATTATTAAATTGTAATAAAATAATGCAGTTATGTGAGTATATATAGACAATTTAGCTATGCAAACGTTATTCTTATAATACCAGTCTCATGAGTCCCGATGTTATTATATACGCTCTCATAAATAAAGAATCATTACAAAAGTCGCGTACAGTAGAGCGCAGCAATCCAACTCACTATACCTATATATATTTCCCTATAGCATATCAAACTGTATCCTGCAACTATATTTTTACAATTTCACTTTGCTCATCTCGAGTAGCATCCTGCCACAGAGAGTTCCTAATCACCCT
>UELU01137971.1:0-13125 GCA_900490025.1 Megastigmus dorsalis | reverse complement strand
TTAACAGGTTCAGCGCCACACGAGCCATATATGGTCATGAATTTTTTCGCACACGGGGCCACATGAGCCACCCGGTGGTCCTAGACGATATGACCATTTTCTTTTAGATTAATGTGAAAGAGTATAAATTACCAGAATAGATTTTTTTCTAAATTCATATGCATAAAATTATACTAATTGGCGTTTAGGATAATAAATCATAATACATTAGCGGCGCTCAACCTGTTAACAACTTGGTAAATTAAGGAAACGGGTAGATAAACAAACAATGAATGAGAATGGGAAGAATGTATATTTTAGTTTACCTTATGTTAGAGGCTTGTCGGAAAGGATTAGAACGGTGTTTAGAAAACGTAATATTCAAGTTTTCTTTAGAAATGATAATAATTTGGGTAGGTTATTTAGTAATTGTAAAGACAAGGATGATAAATGTTTAAAATCAAGAGAAGTTTATAAAATTAATTGTAGGGATTGTAATGGATGTTATATTGGACAAACGGGTTGATATTTGAAAAAAAGAATGTATGAACATCAATATGGTTTACGGCGCCCCAATTTTACTTCGGTGTTAAAAGAACATTTTAGAACAGGGAATTAGTAATAAATATAAGAGAGAGTATTTTGAGAGTATCCACATTCTAAGGAATCGAAATAATGTAAATTTAATGATAGAGTCAAGTAAATTAAATAACATTTATCATTCTTTATTAATTTAAGTTGTAACGGGAAGTTGTAAACACGCTTTTCATTTCAGTCCCTGAGGAGGAGCCGGAGCGAGCTCGAAACGTCCGGCAATTTTGGTGGTGGGGGGCGGTCAGATTGTCCTTTACTAATAAATGTTTTTTCAGGTTTAACTATAAGTTTATTTCAGATTCTGCGGGGGTAATTATAAACAAGCGCAATCTGATTGACCATTAATATTGATTTAATTGATTAGACTGTAAGACCGATAGAAAAAATTTTGTCAGTTTATAATAGATTAGAGTCGATATATGTAATATTTCTTATTATAAAATGACGGTAAAAAACCCCCCACCCCAATCTCAACTGATACACCTCTACCAATTGTTTAGATCAAATATTTATTTAATTTAATACTCAATGTATTTGCATGAAAAGCACATGCAGTACTTAAATAGGATCTCAAAAAATTTTTTTTCAAAAAAATATTCGTATACCTTGAGCAAAACAGACAGGCAACGAGTATACGTTTCGGTGGAGATGAATAGGGAGGTCGCTGATGAGATAGGCCAGAGCCGCGCCAAGTCGTCTCCTCTGCGAGCTGCTACCTCTAGCGGCCAAATCCCGAACCGTGCGCACAATCTGCAGACTTCGCGGGAGGAGCGGAAACGGGGGAGGGAACATCAACAATAAAGTCGAGCAGCCGGGCTGGCGGCCCGTGCTCGTCCCTGCGAAAATCATGCAGTTCAACTGTAACATCAATGGGTTCATAGTAGGTCAGAGCCAAGCGTAGGCTGATAACGTGTGGGGGGGAGCTACTCACGATGAAAATACGGTTTCTCAAGATATGTTAGAAGATGAAACATCTAGTTTAATCAGCGAGATCCCCGACTGGCAAGACACGTGGATCTCGTTGAATGATTATCAGGATCGTTATTAGCAGCAGGAGCAGCAACAAAAACAGCACTCGCCTCTGATGGTGACCAACCAACAACCTACCAGACCTGCCCAGCGATATGCATATGTTGCCTATAGATGGCGAATAAGCGCTTTAGTAGACTCGCGTGGATCCGGTGGATCCGAATCATCGACGCGGCGAATTTGGAGATGTCCAGAAGAAGAGGAAAAAATTGTATGGGAACTTAAAATACTATTTTGGGCAACATTATATAATACAAGACAATCGCTTCTGTATACAATTATTTTGTCAGATGTCTTGCGGGAAACGCTTCAAAGAATGTCTTATATATACTCAGCATGCTGATATGGTCGTGAGATCGTGGAATTCTGATATTCGCCACCTAACGGCGGCATGCAAAACCATCACGTTAGGGGAACATATATTAGCTTGAGCCGAAGAATTAAAGTGTATTTTCACTGTAAGACGAATCCAGCAAAGACTTTTTATATAACTATCGCATAAATAATCGAAGAATTTATGTAAACAATATATATTTGTATATATTGCCATACGGTCGGTATTTAATTCCTAGTTAAAAATCAGATTAGTTTTAATCATTTATTCCGCAATTTTTCAAGAAGCGTTTCTAAGATTCTAAATAAAAGTTCTAGAAACGTACTAGAATCGTTTCTCCAACGTTTCATTCTATGTGGGAGCAATTCCCAGATCGCTTTATAGCGAATTAAGTGCATCTTAATTCATTTCGAAACCCAAGAAAACTGCGCACTATCTGAATATCTTTATTGGCGACCCTATACAATTAGACGACGGGTTTTGCTAAATCCTCGGCTAAATCATTTTCCCAAGTATACACATAATAATTCTATGGTTAAAACAATTGCAGCTTTTTGGATAAATAAATCGAATTTTGATCTGCTTCTCTCTTATTATAAATTACTGACTTTGAAATATTGAGCTGATACCTCTCATAAATCTCGTGACTTTCATAAAAAAGCTAAAATAATATTGTTTTGTATGCATAATCGCTTGAATACTGTAATGAGTTTAAATTAGTTACCAAGAACTGAGAGGATAATTCAGTATCGTGACGCAAATAATTGATTTTCTGATAATTAAGCGTATCAATAATTATCTTAAATAACGTAATAACGTTCTGCGTTATTTCAAATAGTTAATTCGCTTTATACAACGTATAGGTTATACCAATTTGTAAGAAGATTAACAATGCATTGACAATACATATATTATATCTTGATATAACTATAATTTATTCTTTTAAATAAGTAATATTAATTGCTGCAAGTCACTTTTATTATAAATAAAAGTTAAGTCTTTTATTTTTATGCTTATGAAAAATCAAAACTTAATAGTGAAAAAATTCGAATACGACGCATAGTAATTATATAGAAAAAATGTCTGTTTTATTATGTAAATTAATATAGTCATTTTAATTTGCGAAGACAATGAGAAATGTAGACAAAATTGATTAAGATTAATTTTTCATCCCAAAGAAGCATAAAAAATTATATAAAAACTCAAGCATCCCGTATTTTAAGTTTTAATAAATCGTGAACACTTTATAACAGTGAAAGACACTGTAAAATCAATAACTGTTCACTATTTTACAGTTGAATTTTGTTACTAATTTAATTATTAACCGACATTTAACTGTATAATAATGAAGCTTTGGCGATTCACCAAATTCAAATTTTAATAGTAGATATTGGTGCAATTTGTGGCCAGCACATGGAAAAGATTAATAAAGCTTTTATTTTTGGGGTATATGATCAAATAAAAATATACAACTATTCAGGGTTCGCATTCTTTTCTTAGAAAGTTTTATTCTCTAATTGGTAAAAATATGTATTGCATGGAAAAAGTGGTGGCCAATTTAAACATTCTGGCATTCTTTGCCTGCGACGTAGGCTGCGAATACTTGGATGGCCTCGAAGGTCTCGCGGCCGACTGGGATGATTTCTCTGGGTGGTGGAGCGAAGCCGTAGATTCCACCGGGCAATTCTACGGTGTAAGCCAATTCAGCACCGACTGTTCCCATGGCCCAATCGTCGCTACCACCAGCAGCGGCATCTGCAATTACGATCATTCGTTGTAATTTTTTTATTTTTGAAACATACATGTATTTTTGATAGGATTTTTAACAAAACCCATCAAACGAATGGCAATAATACTGTCTTATTTATCTTTAGACTCTAAAAGTAGTTGTATAATCTAGAATATAGAAAGTAATTATAGAAGAAGGTATATATCTATAAAAACTAATATTATTTTTTCTTACAAACGATTTCTTACTAACTTGCTTTTTTCAATCAAGCGCGACATACTTTTTGTATGTTTTTAAGGCAATTAATAGAAATAAGGAGAAGGAGGAAAAAAACAGTGATACTTACACAATACGTTGGTCGAACTGCCAATGGTGTAACGAGTGCCTCGGACCTTGGAGAGTCGAGCTTCAGCTTTAGAAGCAACGCAACTCTGCGAATGAATTAAGTGATGATTTATCAGTTTCAAGAATAAAAAAGAAATATTATTAAAAATTGATAAAGAATACTCACAAGAACTGGCTCGTTCTCTGGGAGATCCGAAGTGAAGCCCCATGGATGAAGTAAATACTGAAAATTAAAAAAATTTTTTATTAATATACTACTATAATTGCTTATAGTAAAAGTAAAGTTTAGTGCGTCTTAATTCGCACTTCTTAATAACACGGTACAGGGCATACATACTAAGAAATTATGACACTTACGTTTCCGTATGAATGGAAGGTCAGGTAGACTTTAATCTGGTTCTTGCGAGCCATCATAAAGTCCCTTAAGGCGGCAGTCTCAGGCTCGGAGAATGGCTTAGATCCAGCGTAAGTGTCTGCGCAAGGGTTAGACGAAGCTCCAACACCTTTACGCGTGAAATATTATTTATTTTAGTGCACGGAATGTTCTTATTATAATTTTAGTTCAGATAATATTGTACAATCTGAATCTATATAAATAAGCATATTGTGATTCGTTTAAGTTTTCAGTTTAATTTATATTTTTTATTTGATTTTAGAAGTAACAACGCCAGCTCGAATATATTTTTCAAAAATACTATGGTATTGACACAATGAATCTTTATTCTAATTATTATGTTGAATTCCATATTGTTTTAGTTGTAAGTCGTATATTTTTCAAACTAAAATGTAAAATTTTCAGATTTCATATATTTCCTGTATATATTAGATGTAAAATTTCATTCTAAATATAGTTTTCAATGTCAAATAACTTAAAATTTTTGGAAAGGAAAAAAACCGCTATTAAAAATTGAAAGTTTTGCATCGATAAATTTTAATTACGTTTGAATAATTAATTTTGAAACCCTAATCTTCCACTTTACACGAAGTATTAATTTATTAATGTATTTTAATACACGATAAGACAATTTATTCATTCTGGTTTATTCAATATAGAATTATTGCTGATAAATCCCATTAAATATTATCAATTCTGAAAATCTCATTAAGTTATTAAACAAAAGATAATTTAAATGCAATAAATTTAAGACCAAATTCTGAACTATTAGATTACATTTACTTAGATTAGAACTGAGAATTAAACAGAAACTTACTCATCCATTCGAGTTCAAAGTTTCGGTTAGCATCGACACCAATGCATCTGGACGATGGATTAGTAGAACGAGTTTTCCTCCACATGCGATTCTGCAAAGTTAAATCCAATTGAAAACAGTAAGAATATAGTTATTTATAATTTGATTAATATCTGCCCAGTCAATATAATGAAGCATCATTTTAACGTTCGAAGATACAAGGAAACGATATTTTTCAGTCTTTGAAGAATATGCTTCTTTTTAAAAATATCGATACACTAACGTAAGGTTGCGATTAACTGCAGTTGGTAATTTTTAATCGTGATGCTCAGACAGCTTATCATCACCTTATTTTAGGCGTAGCACATGAAGTATTGAATTATTCAAGCATGAAAGCAAATATTTACAGTATTTAGTCCATAAAATTATAGAGTTTTTAACAGTCTATCTATGCATCTAAATAGTTCAATGTCATTAGAAAATTTGCCAACAAGTTAAAAAAACAGGCAAATAAATGGCACATGAAAACTGGAAATATCATTTTTAAAACAGAATAACATAGTAAAGAAACTCACAGTAGTGTGCGTGTACTCATAACCATCGGGGTTCAGTACAGGAATCACATAGATGTCAATGTCGGCGTAGACTTTTTTGTAAATCGGGTTCAAAACGAGCTGGTTGATGGCGTACAGGGCAGTACTCGGGGCTATCCACTCACGTGCGTGGATTCCAGCATCGATGAAAAGCGCTGGTTTGTCCGTGCCTCCGCCGCTCGAGATTTTCACACCGAGGATGCTGCGGCCTTGAGAACTCTTACCGATGCTGAATAACTCGACGGTGTCGCTGTTGTTCTTGGCGAGAGCTTCCAGGTAAGTACTGATCTGGAATTGTAACGTTTTGCCTTTTTTAAACGTTCTGAGAAGAAACTAACTACCCTTACATGAACAATCAGACAAACTTAATAGGTTTATCATAGATACAAAAAAATTCTCACTAGAAAGGAGTAAACACGACTTTCTTTTACGTAATTATATAATATTTTGCGAATTGAAAATCTACGTTATATTAAAGTGCTATTGTTCAGTGGTCATTCAGGAAATATTCAGTCAGTCTATGACTCAATGTAGATGAACCATTGTGGACCATTGTCTAGGTGGTTGGGTGTGCGTGCGTGTGTATGTGTGGATGTGTATGTGTCTGTGTGAGTGTGCACTAATGTCTTGAATTTTATTTATCCGTATGATCTCAAATCGATCAATATCTAGTCTAAAATGATTATCTGTTAATTAAAGATTTGTTTTTGGTTTTTTAGAAAGGAAACTTTGTAGCGATAAAAAATTTTCTTTCCAAAAACGCTTAGAAACAGTTTTTAACATCATTAGAAGAAAAATTTCTCAAAAACAGTCGTACGCTTTTGTTACTAATTAGGAGGCTAATGTAAAAAATTCACATTTTGAATATTTATTTTTTAATTTTTTGAAGTTGAAGGTAATGTATTTTCTTGTGTTTAACAACAAAAATTTTGTATTATTTTTAATATTGGGCACAATAAACATTAAAAACCGAAAAATTACGTATTACACTGTCTCATTCACTTTCAATACCAACACCGCAGCATTTTCAAAAAACCAAGTGATCAAATGAATAGTTTCTTTGGCATAGTATTTGAAATAACCATGATATTTTTATGTTTTTCGCGCCACTTCTTGCTCATAAAACAAATTATTCACCCGACGCATATTTTGTTGTTTCCTTGACGAGGTAAACGTCGAAATACATACTTATCGACATTCGACGTCTATAATTAAGTAAACTATGTCCTTTATAGCTGCGAATATAGCTTTGAGTATACATGAGAAGACATTGCACAAATTATGCTAAATCGCGTAAAACAAGTGTAGGTGAAAGTGTGACATTTTTATTGTCGTTTAATGTCACTAGCAGGGGATATCCGCTCTAAATTTAATAACTATCACTTATCATATGGGTCATTGTGTAAAGTTGTCATTTTTTTTTCATATCCTTAAGAATTGTACACGATAAAGTGTTTTTTCTTAGCATCTGTCTTAGCTTACCCTTAAAATTCTATTTCTTTCATAAAAAATTAAAAATTTCAGACTTCAACCATGCAAAACGTGTTAGTAAACGAAAGTCAAATATTTGTGTTAATTAGCATCGAATAAAATTTTCCAGGCATTAGTTACGTATTTTCAATATTAATTCAATGTAGTAGGTTCAATATTCAAGATACAGGTACGCATTAAATTTCGGCACACAAACGTACAGAAACTCATATCTCTTACCTCGGTGTAGCGGAGGAAGTAGTCCAAGGGGATGCCGGCTGTGGCGGCCCGGCGGGTCTTGCGCGCGCGGGTCTGCAGGACGCGCTCGTGCTCGATGACCTTGCTCACGTCCTCGACGAAGATCCGGTAGTCGATGCCATTGGCCACGAGGTCGGTCTTGAATTTGGCGAGATTATCCGCAGCGACGAACACGTCGACGGGTACGTCCCTGTCGCGTGGCACCTTTGCGAAATCGAAGCCCGGAAGTTCCTCGTATTTGCGCAGGAAGTCGAATTTGTCGTCGGTATTGGCGAACACCTTCAGACCCTGCATACTTTACGAGAAATACAGATTATTTTGTGTTTTTTTTTCTTTGAGGTTTTTCTTGCGATAGTTGGCGAACATATATTGTAGTGATATTGATTAGTCGTGATGGTTCATATGTCTGTATCATTATAAATAGTTTAAAAAAATAAAGAACGAAGATGCCGTAAAATTATTTGAATTTACTCTTAAATATGTGTATAGGATATGATAACTTTATAGGATTATTTTCAAAAAGTGCTCAATCATACAGATTAAATGTTCGTATTTAACTGACCGTATTTAACTTATAAATCTAATTGATTGATGTTTGAAAATGTTAATATTAATTAAAGACGGAGGATCAATATTATGATAAATATTTAGTTTATATATCGTTTTGAGTGAATCGGTGGATCAATATGGACTTTTATCAATGATAATAGAAATATCTTGACTACAAGATATTGATGATTTTGAAATTGATAATGTTTCAAAACGGTCAATCAGAGAAACAAGCGAGAATCAAGAGCACACAATTAACGCTTATAAGATAATTTGATAAAGGAATACGTGATAGCGCTTGTCCACTTTTTAACCGCTTATAAAATTTTAAGATACATTTACGAAATAACGTACGGTCAATGAACTAATTATTGGTCACTTAAGAGTATTTCATACGCTTAATGTTCCATGTATAAATATGAAAACAAATTAAATATGACTTTACTATCATTATTTTATATTTAAAATAATCAATCTAATAAAAAATAACTACAAGATTAATTATGGACCAAACATTAGCATAGTAGAGAACAAAAAGTTTAAAAAAATAATAAATACAAAATAGGTACATATTAAATAAATGATAAGAAAAATTTAAATAAAATTATAGTTAAAGTTACTAAATGTATAATTATATTTAAATATTAATATTTAAAGTAAATACGCTCTAAGCAGTCCATATTCAAAAAAATTTGGTATGTAATTTTTACAATTTTATATTTTAATGCGCATCTTATAGAAAACTCTATAATAATTGCTATGAGATGTTAAATAAATAACTTTCGCCATTTTTTAAATAATTGTAAACCACAGTTTGAGATATTCCAAAATTAGTTCCAGACGCATTTATTAATGTTTGCAATAAAATAAATGATCTATATATTTCGTAAATATTTTGTGGCTTTATTTTTCAAACTAAAAGCTAAAAATTCTCTATAGCACTATACTTTAGTACCAAAAATCAAAATTTTCCTCTTACACACAAGCTGCACTTTACTTTCTTAATTGAACACAGCACTTCAAACTTCACCCCGATAATTTAAAATACTTAAAGAAAAAGTTTCCACCCAAAACGTACAAAAAATCGCGAAGAAAACACTTTGAACCAATGAATTTTGTACATACCCAACGATGGAGGCCTCATACTGCTCTCCATTCTCTAAAGCGGCGGCAGCCGCGAGAACGGCAAAAATCACTGCGAGCACCCTCATGTCCAGTTGCACTTTGACGCCGCTTACCCACGATCTTGACAATTTATACATTCTGAGTGCGCAATATCTGGTTCAACGATCGTCAATCAGCTGGTCGATTAATCGTCGTCGGGCCCATTATCGAGCCAAACGATTTTTCCAGATTACATATATAATTATGTGTGTATACGCATTTATATTTCGTCGCCGTGTACGAAATCACGCATCAAACTATAGCTGATCGAATAAAAAAAAAAAAAAAAGAAGTGGCTGGCTCGATTTTACGCGAAACACGAAAAGATAAGGGCGGTACGTATACGGATGCTTTAATTGATTGATTCATAGCAGTACGGACTGATAGTGATGCTATATAGATTAATGAAAGTAGTATAGTTTCTACATTATTTAATTTCAGATAAGCTCCTGGCGGCCTTTTTTATTTTTTCTAAATTGTGCGCTCATCCGGCAGCGGTTGGCAGTATTGTCATTATTTATTATTTCTGTTGAGTACTGCACGTCAGAATGCAAGATTAACCAGTTGGTTTAAATATTTATTTGGCGAGATTAACCGCATATAATAAAGCAAATAAAACCGAAAATGTAATCTATTAGGTTGATCAATTTTTCTAGGAAACTAAATGCTAATCGAATATCGTTATATTATCATAATCGGTTTTTTATAGATGTAATGGATTTTTTTCAGATTCTAGTAATGGCTATAGTTATCTGCACATGTGACACTGTTAAGTTAAAGTGGAATTGTAATGAGGTCGATGCGCTAATTGATTATTTACATTTAAAACTATTCTTATGATACCGAGAATTACCGTGAAAAATATTTGATATAGGTTGCAATGTTAAATGCATACTATCCGGAAAGTGACCATTGTTATATTTTCCATAAATTCATAAGCATGTGCTGTGCTTTAGACTTATACTTTATCTAGCTTTATACTTTTCAAATCAGGACGAAGAAAATTGTTATTAACTGTACGTGTAATTGTAATGAAATAAAAAATTGTAAAGTTTATCAGGTATTTTATTGTTATCGTAGGTTCTTAAACATTTTATATTAATACGACTAGATATACTATATTCTAGCAATAATTAATTACAAAACTAAATTACAGTCTTTTTTTCATTGCTGAATTTTTAATTAACAGTTAATTTAGAATAATATATACCTAATGATAATATAAATATAATAATAATCGTTACTCTTATTGTAATATAAATTATCTCTAATAGAGAACTATTAGTATAAGTAGATTGAAATAAATGCAATATAACAACATTATTTGATAACTTATATGTGCATTTACTTATTTTCTTACTATTGCCAGCGTTTATCTTATTCCATTTTTATCTAATTTGTTGCATTTTAACTCGTGAAGAATTACTTGATATCATTTCATACAGAGTGTGGCAATATCTCTCACTATGAAAGTCACTCTAAAATGCAACTGATAAGTGTCACACTTTTGAAATGAATGTACTTCAAATAAGTATGTATGTACCTTAGAACGTAGAACAGTCATAAAGAAGAAATCATAAACTTTTATAATAAACAAAAAGCGACGCTTACATGGTAATTTGTAAGCAGTTTGTTACCATGAATTCGTGTATTATTATATTTTTACATTTTTTTGTTTCTTATTGATATATTTATTATATTGTTACAGTGTAAAAGTTTTGCTATAAATTCGTAAAAGCATGGCCTGATTCGATCTGTCTGCACTCTCATCGCAGCCCAGTTGGCGCTCTTTCTCCTCAGTCAACTGCGACTGGCGTGGTTTCACCAATAATCTCATATCACGCATGCACTATTAAGAGTGATAAAAATCATATCTACTCAATTTGTTTTTGTCAACAGGAAATAAACATTTCTTTCTCTGCCTACGGAATTATAAGCCATTTTCTTTCCCTCATAACGAGGACAGAAAGAATCTTTATTCTCTAGGGATGAAAAGAATCTTTATTCCCAAGCGACAGAAAAGGTATTATTACGTAGAGCATATTGTTTTCGGTCAATAAAGTGGCCACACAGAGAGATCGGGAATAAAGTACCGTATGTCACATGGAGCAAAGTATATTATTCCCTCAGGAAATTCCTGTAAACTTTTCCCTCGGGGAATATTATTGCATTTTCCTCCCTAATCGACAGGATCTATATAAAACCTATAACCAGTCACCATACAAACACTTTTCATTTCATTTTTGAATAATAAAAAATTATTTTTTTATATTTTGAATGTCACCATTCGAAAGTTGGATGAAAAATCTATAAATTTCATGTATTCAAATATTTTTTAGGCCCAAATTTACCCCATCTAGAGAGCTCTGAAAAACTCGTGAAAAAAGTGTCCTCTTGAGCGTTAATGGGTTAAAGCAACTAAATGTCAATTTTAGATGCCTATATAACTTATTTTCACTAAAATTCTTCAAGCTCTAGTTTTTAATGAATGTCAAAATAATTTTCGATCATTAATTAAGGTAAATGACCCAGTGACTAGACACGACTAGTAAATGAACAGCACTAGTGTCTCACTGGGAGTGTTTTATTACTAGTTCGTGTTCTTCAGTGTCCATTACCTGGGTCTTTTACCTTACGAAAATATGTGTTTTTTAGAAAGCATAATGTATGTATATATGTATGTGTGTGTGTGTGAATGTGTGTTCGTGTGTGTGTAGGTTTGTGTTATGTGTGAAATCGTTGATATTTACTTATATTTCGAGACCAATTTGTTTTAGAATTGATTAGTTAAGTCGTTTGTATCTTATTAAGGTAATTTTTCTAGATAGCAGCGGTTTTTTTTCACACTACTAGTATGTGTAAAACGATATGCCATGTGCCGGTGTCTGGAGGCTTGGATTAAATAATGGTACTACTTATTGAGAATTAGTACAATTTATTCAAGTTACATGCATTATGACTAGAATTTAATTTTTTTAAATATTTAATATATCTGGTAATTGTATTATAAATAATCTCAATAAGGAAAATTGTGTCAGAAAAACAGTATCCCCCTATCAAAATAGTACCAAGAATGTTAAGAGGATTGGAATTATTGACGATGATTGCACCGAAATCTGGTTTATCAAATATTTTGGGATCGAGTGCATGTTCATAAGATGCAACGATAGATTTCCAATGGTGATGGAGTCCAGCTTCTTGCATATTGTTAAATATCCTGTTAAATTTATCAAAGTACGGAAATGCAGGTTCCACTCTGTACGCGGTCCGATAACAATTGAATACACATTTAGATATTCTCATTTTTGACAATCGTTTTGGTCGATTCAATAAGAGATATGTTAACTCCCACGTATCATAAATACAAATGCAATTTCTGTCACTTTCCAATTTGTTGATACAAGTTGTTACACCAGCGAGTTTGAAAGTCTTTTTTCTTATGCTGTGTATATACATCCCATTGTTATACATGTAGATAATGCCTAAATATGGTTCATACACGGAGAAAAATGTTGTAGTAATATTTAAGATAAAGGGTAACAAAAATTACTATGTTGCGTAGCAAAGCTGTGACATACTCACTTTATAGTAAAAATTGCTATATACTATAGCAAAACTTCTTTTAGTAATTTTTGCTATGTAGCATAGCAATTTTTAAAACAATACGTAATAAACTATATCACGTAACTTAAGAATTTTTACTATAGCCGTTATTAATTATTATTATAAAGAATTTATTTTTATTTACTTGAAAAGCAGTAATAAAAATTTTGTTTTCTTTTTTATTCTAATCTATACAGTGGAGAGGAAGGTTATTTACAAACGATTATTATTGTCATGGAAAGATTTGAAGAAGATTTATAGAAACAGAGAGTGTGTACAGTTTTTTGT
>UELU01137970.1:0-18989 GCA_900490025.1 Megastigmus dorsalis | reverse complement strand
GGTCGTAAAGGCGCACATGGGCCCGGGAAAATTCGAGACAGGCGATAAAACTGTTTACGCTTTTTATGATTGGCGCGCCTCGACGACGCCGGGGAAAACCAACGCGGCGGGGTAAACGAAATAGCAAACAGATGAACCCTCCTACTTTCAAATTCCAGTACACTCACTTCCAAAAGTTTTACTTAAAGTTTTCACTTTCTACAAGTATATTTTAGATTTTATAACATTTAAACATAGGCGCTCAAAACCCAGATCTAAGTATATGAAACAACAATCCCCTTTTAGAAGTAAGACAATCTTTTCCCTTATACATATATAGCGATATTTCATTACACGTTATATTAATTAGCATTATAGATATTATCATTATATACCAACAACGATGAATTATTTTCCTGTTCAAATATATATATATCACAAGTTTTAGAAAGACATAACAGATAAATTATATAAATAATAAGAGAAAAAAAAAGAGAATCCATAAAAAAAAAGTGTTAACTAAGAATGCAACCAAACCCTAAATATGATTATTTTCTTTTTCAAACACCGCTTTCGAATTAAAGATTCCCCCTTCCCCTTTTTAATTATTAACATCTTTTAGTTTAAGCTCTAAGAAAGATTTTCTTTGACAGTTTTCACATATATAAATAAATATATAAATTCATATCTCACTTGTTTCTAACGTCACGATCAAATTTATGTAAATATATAACATATATTTTCCTTTTATTCCATATTTAAAAATAAAAACAGGATTATTATAAAGAAAAGAAAATCTTTCAGTCGATTACGATATATATATATACATGTTTCCCCCTTTTTTTTTGCGAATATTATACTATTTGAAATGTAATAATTTTGTTAAAACATAGTATTAAGGAAATAATTGTAAAACTTCGAAAATCCAAATTCGTAACGAAAACAGCCGACACACGAGCTCCAAGCACTTTAGGTAGTGCCCAATAACCCCCCACTCACTCGAGTCAAGGGAGGAGATGCGCTTGCCTATAAAACGCTCGGAAAATTCGGAGGTCCCGAAGCAGTTTGTTCTTGACCTCCGTACTGTGCTGTCGTTCTGCACGTACGTCTTGAAGCCGAGGACAAATTTTAGAACGCGATTTCGTTTAAAACCTCTGTGCTTGGAGGTCGCGTGTGTGTGTGGTTACCCCGAGGAACACCGAGGCCCAGCAGCAACAACTCTTCCCGCGTCTTCAGCAGTGCCCCAGCCTGGCCAGGATTTGTTAATCCGCGTGCGCGTAATTAAATTTTGGATTTTCGAAGTTTCAGTAAGTTTTTCTATAATTTTTACATGTATTTTTGGTACCTTCTTTTAAAATTAAAATTCATGCAATCTATCTCTCTTTGTCTTTTCTTAAAATTTATAAATACAAAATTACACTTCTGAAATCGAGTGCCGCGAGATTCTGCACCGATTTACGAGAAGTGTACTATTATTTTCCTCATATTTCACCCTCTCTTTTATATATAAAATTTTTAGAAAACCAATACATCCTCCTCTCGAATACTGTGTGCTGAAATTCTGCACTGATTCGTAGGGAGAGGAATTGTTTTCCTAAAGTACAAAAAAAAATTCTGTAGCCTCCCTCAACAGAAGTATCCTTTTTCATTTGGACGTGCCGCAAATCTGCACCCATTTGGAATACAGAATATTTTCTTTTGAGAATCGACAGAGTTTTTTTTTTCTTTTTCCCTTCTCGTCATCCTCCCTCTCTTTTCCCTCTTCAACGTAGTGCCGTGAAATTCTGCACACGCTGAACGCTCTCACTTCTTTTCTCTCAGAATTTAACGCAGTGCCGCGAAATCCTGCATGCGTAAAATTCTTCACCTTTCTCTGAGTTTAACGTAGTGCCGCGAAATCCTGCACGCATTAAACTCTTTACTCTCTCTCTCTCTTTTTCTCTCAGAATTTAACGCAGTGCCGCGAAATCCTGCACGCGTTAAACTCTTTACTCTCTCTCTCTCTCTTTTTCTCTCAGAATTTAACGCAGTGCCGCGAAATCCTGCGCGCGTAAAATTCTACACCTTTCTCTGAGTTTAACGTAGTGCCGCGAAATCCTGCACGCATTAAACTGTTTACTCTCTCTCTCTCTCTCTCTCAGAATTCTACGTAGTGCCGCGAATTCCGCACACGTCGAATTCTTTTCTACCCTCCGGGATTTAAACATAGTGCCGCGAAATTCTGCACATGTTTAAACATTTATTTTTATTTTCCTGTTTTCTGTTTTCAAAAATGCAAAAATCCTAGAATATCCCTACTCAACAAAATTATAATTCCATCCATACCTTCTGTAATACAATATAAAATTTACACTGCATGCTGTTATGAAATTATACCATTTTAATATTATAACACACACACACACACACACACACAAACACACATATATATATATATAAACATATTATAAACTGTTTGTTCTCTCACCCAGTCCCCACTTCTGGTTAGAGCTTGAATTCTGCTCGCCAGGAGTGTGTAATCCTTGGCTGCGCTTGAATTCTGCGCGCCGCACCTTATTCCTACCTGCTCCCTCTTTATTACTCTGGGACGCTTGAATTCTGCGACCAGGTAATATTAGAAGGACTAGATCCGACTATTGAGTTTACCTACGTGCTTACATTCTGCACAGGCACGTACATCATCCTAACTCTCCGACCCTGAGGGACGGCTGTAATTCTGCCATTCCCATAGTCCCGTCTAATTATGCATTAGTATCCGCGAATAGTAATAACAAACCGCGTAAACTCGACAAATTAGGAGGTCCATTTTAATGGTTTGAAGTGGCAAGTGCCCACCATAATAGCGTCAGCCGCTCGGCGCTATACGACCGGACATTTAAATAATATACCTTTACATATATACACCCCCCCCCTCCCTCCTTTTCAGCAAATTAGGAAAAATTAATACTCTAGGGTCCTTTAGTAAGAAATAGAATCACCCCTCGTGAAGAAAATTAAGACGCGAAGTAATAAATTAGAATCTGAATTAAAGGATAGTTAGACATATTAATAATAATCTAAAGAAAAATAAACCACCTGTGACCGGGTCGTCACATTTGCATAATAAAATTCAAATCATTTCTTGATCTTGTAAGAATGAGTTTATATTTAGTATTGGCTATAATTTTAAGATATCTTCAGCAAAGCCTAAAATCGTACTCAAAGATATTTTTACGTGTAAGCGCTTTCAACTTCCTCTAATGACTGACTACTTGGCGGTATGCTGAATAGTTTATACAGCCTCTTCCAACCTTATACATTATTATACATAATTTAATGCGTAATCGAACTGATACAATCTCTCCTCGAAAATTCATCAATTCTGTCTCTTGATCGAGAATCCGTAACTGTATTTGATCAATAGTCTTAATAGTGATCGGTAAGAAAATAACTTGTGATTGAACGTTAATAAGTTTAAATCCAGGAGTTATTGCCGGCAAGAATTCGTGTATTATGTGCACGTTTTGACCGTTTATACATACGTCAAATGTGACATTATACTTGACCCGTAGGGCGTTAACTTTGAGAATGGCTACATACAGCAAATCTGAATTGTCAGTTCTTTTTTCAGATTGAATTTGATGTATGAAACTCAGTAGTCTACCAATAGTTTTGTGATCGAAAGTCAATAATATGAAGCACTTTAGTACACTGCGAAGAATATTATTATTGGGCTTTAAGTTAATAAATATACCTTTGGTTACGAGAGTTCCTTGCAAATAGCTCTCAATATCTTCAATTTCGTTATCGCTAGCGACGGTCCATGAGCCACCGCTGCAAATTGTATAGTTTTTTTTGCATTGTAATCGCTCGACCTCTCCGCGAAATTTAATTTTAGTGAATCCATTAATTATATATTTTGTTAATAAAGTCTAATCGGTTCAAGTAAACAATATATCATTTTTTATTTCTGTCGCCTAAAACCTCTTTTCCTGTGAATTTTAATATTATTATTTAAATAAAAATAAGTTGAAATTTAGAAAGGATAAGTGAGTGATTGGATTGAAAATAAAACACTCTGTTTCGCGGGAAACAAAAAGGACACTTGCTTCGGCGTAAAAACCCTCACGGAATAGAGGGAAAAGCCGAAACAAATAAAAAAGGAAACGCACGCGTTCGCGATTTCCGTTGCCATCGAATAACTGTCACCCGATTGCAATAACGCTAGAAAACGTGAATCTAATCACCGAATAACTTGTCTAACAATCGCTGAATAACAGTTAACTTGTATAAAGAAAAAGGTTCACTCCGACGGAAAGATGAGGTAGCTGTCTTCAGAGTCGCCATGCGTACCGACCTGGATGTACCTTAATGACTCGCCCTAATGGCTACTTCGGCGGAGGATAGCAGTCATTCTTGACTAAAACTAGCCTAACCTACGCGGAAATTTTCCGTTGGATCTCTCCACTTCTCTCGCTGCGGCAAATGAAGAAGATACACCGACGACCAATGCTTCCAAAACCGGTATCGAATACGCTGTAGTAGCTGAAATCGATCTAGTCTATTCAGTGGCACGTTCGGCAGGTCAGCATCCGGTAATAGATTTGAAGCACACCCAGATAGAAAATAGAAAGGTGCCAGCGCAGAGAGGTCATCGATGTCCGAATTTAGCGCCCCAAGTGGGCGTGAGCTAAAGCAAGCTTCGATCTCAACAAGAATCGTAGACAATTCCTCGAAAGTCAGAGTGTGCTCGGCTACAATCCTTCTCAGATGGTGCTTTACGGACTTAACTCCGGCTTCCCATAAATCTCCGTAATGTGGAATGCTAGAAGGAATAACCATCCAATCAGTCCCGTCATTTGGAAGAACCAAAGCCCCGTCGAAGTTAGTTGCGTTGGCGCTATTAGTTGAGTTTTCGGCACCGTCTTCTAACAAAACGGCGATACGCACTAATAAACGACGCCGTAGTTAGATCACTAACAAGCTCCAAATGAATAGCCCGAGTAGAAAAGCATACGAACACGACAATATACCTCTTATGCGACTTCTGCCCACGACCCTTAGATGTACGAACCTGAAAAGGACCAGCATAATCTAGCCCTGATATGCCAAATGGCCTACTAGCGCTCACTCGATCGACAGGCAGGTCTCCCAGTAACTGCTGAGCACGACACCGTATTCTCACAGAATGTATTCCAGTTCACAGTGTAGTTGCACAGGTGTTTTAGCAACCAAGTAAGCACCATTTGACTGTCAGACCAAGCAAAAACTGGAATCGCCTTGAGGAAGTTCTGCGTCCTAACGTGATTATAGAGCTTGACGCTGAAGGTTAGGGATACTAATGGTTTTGACCGGAGCTACCTTTGTCTTAGATGCTACCAATGAAACGCTAAACTTTCATCACGAGGGGATCAAATAATGGAGTGATATTGGACAGGAAAGAACGCTTCGTTGATGCTGCTGACAACTCGGCGATGTCCGAGACTTTGAACCTAAACTGGTCCTGAGCAGGACTCCATTGAACACCAAGAGTCTTAATCGATTTATCTGCATCGATTTGCTTCACCAGACTCTGCTGTGTATACAAGGGGAGGAGCTATGGATCTTTTGCAACCCTCTTGTCGAGAGAAATGCCTGCTGCCGCTAAAAGATTGGTAAGCTCGACCCTTTTCTGTGGCTCGGTAGTGAGCTCGTAAGAACCAGTAAAAGTGCCGTCTACGTTCGTCTCGAATCTGAGACACTCAGTTGCAAGCGGAAATTTAGCCCCTCCGTCCTCGGCGAGCTGTAAGAGGGTACGTATAACTAAGTAAGGGGCACAAGTTATACCATAAGTAACAGTGATGAAGCGATAATCATCAGGAACAGAATCAAGAGTAGGAGCCCAGCCGATTCTCTGAAGGTCCTGGTCAACACGTTAATTTGTTAAAACATTTTAACAATCTCCGCTGTGAACGCAAATAAGTACCTACGCCAATTGAAAAGAATCAACAAGGGATTACCTTGCAATGGAGCGCCTGTGAATAAAAAATCATTGACAAATTGCCCCTCTCGAATCCGCTTGGAAGCATCAAACACTACCCTAAGTTTCCATGAGGAATTTGAAGCCTGGACTACGGTGTGATTCGGCAAGTACCACGCACCAAGTACCATGCCCTAAGCGTTCATATTTTCCCATGAAATGTCGATACTCCTGAGCGACCTTGGAATCACGAACAAATCGACGCTGCATTGTAGAAAGCGATACAAGAACCATTTGGCTCATCTCAGCTGCAACAGAAGGTAGATCCGCTTTCACAGATAGCCGCACCTTAAAACGTCCCTCTGAATTGCGCGTATCTGTTTCTCTAAAGAGTTTCTCACACGCCTCATCGTCGGACTTCAACTTGGATAACGACGAGGGTAACTCTTTGAGCGTCCAAAAACGCTATAGAGTTTGATCCAACTCGTTCAGAGATACGCAATGCAATAATTGCATTGGTGTTTGGATTGCAGACTGCTCCGCCCGTCGTGAATTCTCCACCTGCAATGTATCTGAAATGATTCACCAGAAAACCGTATTTTAGGCGACGCACTGCGACGAGGGGAAGGGCAAACAGGCCTGCAAACTGCTCGAGGTCCAGACCACTGATTCTACCAGCTGGAAGCTGCGACGTTAAAAGACAAAGTACGAGTGCCTCTGTTTTAAGCTCGAACTTCGTCTCGACACTAGACCTTAAAATCAGTTGCGTTTTCAAGCACGTAGTACCCGCTGCAATGGCGCCAAGCCCTGATAGCGGCACGTAAGTACGCTCTTTTTGAAGTCCTAACAACTGTACAATCGACTCCGACACAAATGAAACTTCCGAACCCTGATCTAAAAGTGTCACCATCACCTGCACTCTGCTGTAGCCAAAATAATTCGCCGCTTGTGAGCCAAGCTGTATCCAAGCAGAGGAAAGGAGTTTTTGAACTCGAATTACCTGCTTGAGACCCACCGGCATTTTGCTGCGAATACCCAGGAGCTTTAAGTTGTAAGAGCGTGTGATACTTACCCTGACAGATCGAGCAACGATCTGAAGAATTACAAGCATTGGCCCTGTGCGAACCGAAGCAATTAAAACAAACCTGCAACCGTCAAGCAGTCGCGACTCGCTCATGCAGAACCCTTATCTTTTAACTTGTAGCATTTCGAAAGAGAATGCGAGCCGCAGCAAAGTAAGCACTTAGCAGTCCCAGACGGTCGAGACGAGCTAGCATGAAAGATCTTACGAGTCGGAGGCCATATTAAGAGTTCGAGTTCTTATCTCCAGGAACTTAGTGAAATCTACAAGCTTTGGATGCGAAATGGATGCGAGCCTTCTAAATCCTCGACTTTTGTAATTTCCAGATCCTTCGCGCTTAATTATGCTTCCCACAGCTTCCGTGATTCTGGATCCAACCGATCTGACAACAAAAATATGTGCCACACATCCCAATGCTGAACTTGGAAGCTTCAAGTTTTCCAATGGTCGAATGATACGTTGGGCCTCATCGAGAAAATAGTGAAGCTCAGAAGCTGATTCTCTTTTCAAATGCGGACTTTCCATGAAAGAAGTCAAAAGCTTATTAACGATCAGCCTATGAGTATGATATCGAACGCTCAATGCTTGTCACGTGCTCGCATAATTGGCATTGGTCATCATAACGCCGCCGCAAACGCTCGAACGCCGTCCAGGAGGTTGCTGAGCCAAACGGCAATGTAGCTGACCACGGCGTCACCCACAGTCCAGTTAGGTAAGCCGAGAAGTGCAGATACTGGTCCTCGACCTCCACCAAGCGCGCCCCGACGTCTCTATGAAGCCAACGTTTTAGTGACGGGCAACCACAATAAATTTCCGCGTGCTGCACTCGCCATAGAACAAGTCACGTCAACTAGACGCACGTGGACACCGTCCCCATAATTTACACTTTCGCCTCGAGGCTCGCTCGATTGCAATAACACTAGAAAACATGAATCTAATCACCGAATAACTTGTCAAACAATCGCCAAATAACAGTTAACTTGTATAAAGAAAAAGGTTGACTCGATTTCACGTCTAATCTGGCCGACGGTTTGAATAAGTCTGCTACCCATCAGCAAGCACCCTCGGTGGCGCCGCCGCTCGAGACGAATCCCCACTCACCGCACGCGGCAAGTCCCAGCGTACACCTCGAGTCTCGGCGCGAAATCTAAATCTTGTAAAAATAATTTTAGGATGTAAAAATGGCACAAACATCCTGATACGCAGATGTGCATGTATATGAGAGTGTATATATTTGTGTATGTATATATGTGTGTTCATATTCGTGTGTGTAGATTAGCGTACAAATATGTCAACTGAGACTTGTGCGGACAATTTCTGAGATGGAAGGAACTTATATGGGTAATGTGGGACCTACACAAACTGGTGCACAAGTCTAAAATCTCATATATGAAAAGCTACTTATAAGGACATCAAAAATATTTATACCATGGTAGCAGTTTTCACACAGGACCATATTTTCCAACAGTTTTTTTAGTAATTCGATATTTACATCATATAATATTAATCTGATTCCTATGAATAGTGAATACAAAAAATGGAATAAAAATGAAAATACCATAAAAATTGAAAAACCATAATAAATAAAAAAAAATTAAAACACCATAAAATATTAAAACAATAAAAAATGAAAACACCATAAAAATAGAAAAACCATAAAAAATGAAACATAAATAAAAAGCACCATAAAATATAAAAATAAAACTAAAAAGAATCACACCAGTAAATGGTGTTGTTATTATTATATTGTTCTTATTAGTAAAAAGTTTCTTACATCTAAACCGGAGAAACGGAAAACGCCAAAATTGAATCAACTTTAATACAATATACTTTCATTCGCCTTTTTTGTGAGATGGTGTCCGAAACAGTAATTTTCGAAACATGTGTGCAAAACAGGGGTTTTTGGCACGTTTGACAACTATCACCCGGGTTAGGTGCACCTGCTTTGCACACACGTATGGTATCCTATTTTTTATAACTAAGTGAGCTAAGCTTGATTTTCTTATTAGTCCTTTTCTTGTAAACCATAGAATTCGGGCGTTTTCAGCCGGAGTGTGCAAATCAAAGTACTTTGAGCACTCAGCAAATACTTTGCACACCCAGCAAATGCTTTGCACACCCAACAAATGCTTTGCACACCTAGCAAATGCTTTGCACACTCAGTATATGTTTTGCACACTTCAGCTGAGAGTGCCCGAAATCCATGCTTTGTTAAAAGAAAACTAACACGAAAAGTCGTGCTTTGTGCACTTAATTAAAGAATAATAATTTTCAAGATTCATTGATTTTATTTTGTTTTATTTAAGAAAATAACTTTTGTATTTTTAGTTTTTTAGTATTACGTATTACCAGTTAACTAATTAAAATAGCTTAATCCTTTTTTTTATTTTGAGAAATGTCATTTTTTTAAGCTTAGGTTATAACTTTTTAATTTCTTTATCAATCATTATGATAATTCATTCAATTATTAAGAATATTATTGGCATGAATTTGCTGAATTTTTAAGCAATTTATTTGTTATTTTTTTAAAAATAATGTTATTTAGAAAAAATCCATTTTCCTAAGAATTAACCTGATCGACTACTTATACGTTACGATCTACTAATACATATCAAATAAAAACGAGCCTCACCGAGCCATCTCGTCAACTAAGCAGCACTAGAAAGTGCAAGCATCAGCAGACGAAGCATTTTCCAACACAGCAACAACCAAATCTACCGACCATACTGTAATCGAGGGATTTTCCGTGGTCTGTGATAGGAACAAAGAAACAGTGTTCGTGAATCTGGGTGAATGAGTCAGGGCGAACACATGCGTTGGTTTAATAAATAAATTTATTAATTGGCCTTATAACTAAATACAAAAGGTAGCGGAGCTATTGATCGGCTCCGATGCGGTTCGTGACCTGAAACAAACAAGAGCGCTCTACTGAAATACAATTACGGATATATCTAGTTTCGGTGTGCGAGTGTGTGTGTATGTGAGACGAGCATCAGAGCATGTAGAGTGAACAGAGCGAATAAATGTGTTTAAACATATATCAAGATCGCTTTTCTCTCTAGCTCTCAAGCTATTCGAGGTATAGGGGTCATTACGTCCCTTATACCGGGCAATTGCTAGGAGCCGTCTCACCCTGGTTTTCCCTGCGAAGGCCTTTCTGCCCCACTACGTGGCGGAAAGGAGGTAGTGCGGGAACGCCAAAACTGGTCTTATTTCGCCCCATTGCGTGGCGAAATAGTCACAAGAAGATCCAACATTCCTTCCTTCCTTCCTCTCCCGAAATCAGAGCAAAGCGACGCAGTATCCCCATTAAGTGGATACTGACTAGCTGAGCGAAGATTGCCCCCTCTCTTCTAGCGGGTATTTAATTCTTAGGTAGCCGAGACGACAGATCGCTCAATGCGTAGCATCTGATCTCTCTCACAAGGCTCCTAAGTGATAGGGTGGGAATATTGATTAGAGTCGCGATACGAATCGGGTCCGGAAACCTGGACAAGGAGATCGTTTACATCTCAATCAACAAGATTAATAAACTACGGTGAAGCTAAACGACTGTCTCGTTTACGACGGAGCGCCGACAGTAAACGAGGCAGTAGCCGCTGAGTCACGTGATCAATGGGGCACCGTTAGATGGCGTGACTAGACGGCACGGAACGCGGATTGGGTACGTGTGTGCTCGGGGTCGGCCTTATCCTTCCGCAACGGAGCGCCGTTGTGGAGGGGCATAGGATGGCGAAGCTAGAGAATCCTGGGGCACAAGGTATTCGTTAGCCACTGCCGGACGGCGGTGTCGCGGTGGCGCGGATGCGTCGCGGTGGGGGACGGGGGAAGCCCTGGAGACTTGACACCGGGGCGCCGATAGTCAAGCCGCGAGGACTGGTCGCGCTGTAGCACGGAGCACCGAGTCTGCAGCGGGGACAATCCGGGGCACCGGTCAGGAGGCCACTCGCTACCTGGAGCACCAGGATAGAGAGAAGTCGTCTGAGTCGGAGGACCGGACTGACTCTCCTCTCCAACCGCGTGAGTCGCCTTTTATATCCGCGATAGTGGCGGCGACGGCAAGAGCGTTCGGCGGCGTGAGCTGCGTGCGCAGCTTTCTCGGGAGTGGGGGTACTCGCCTGTAGCCTTCTGCGCGTAAGCACCGAGGCTTGCCGGATTGCGGTAGATGAGGGGCGCTCGTCGCATCGAAGCTTTCTTAATGCTGCAAATTACGTATAAAGTAGTCGAATTGTAACATCCTACGAAAACCATAGGATTTTTTTTGCATTTATTTTTATTTTTTCCAAGCTAGCCACTTTAAAATACATGGCCTACCATAAAACATAATCCGCGTGCCGAACCATCGAGACGCTCTCACGCCGGAAAACCCATCAATTAGTCGCGATAACCGAACGCCCTACTGAGACCATAAAAATCGGCGAACATACGCAAGCGATTGCCGAGAAGGGCTATTCGATATATACAAAAAACGGACGTCAAGATCACCCAAGACGGACCTGCTCGTGCAAGACATATACACAAAAACAAATTCATGAGGAGTCCAAGAAAACACAGATATCGCTTCCAACCAAAATTTAATCCACTTTAATGCAATATACTTTCATTCGCCTTTTTTGTGGGATGGTGTCCGAAATAGTAATTTTCGAGACATGTGTGCAAAACAGGGGTTTTTGGCACGTTTGACAACTATCACCCGGGTTAGGTGCACCTGCTTTGCACACACGTATGGTATCCTATTTTTTATAACTAAGTGAGCTAAGCTTGATTTTCTTATTAGTCCTTTTCTTGTAAACCATAGAATTCGGGCGTTTTCAGCCGGAGTGTGCAAATCAACTTTCGTTATCCAAGTTGAACTCCGGAAACATCGACTAATCAGGACAATGGAGACAAGTACCCGCCCTCACCGAACCACACCAAATCACCAAGGATATCTTCCCACGCCAATCTTGTATATACGCCTATAGAAAATTAGGCGGCTCACCGTTCTTTAAAAAATATACGCATCACACTGCAACAGTCAGTAGAGCTTCCGGAGTCCGTCTCTGGAACTCGAAACATTTCTAACTCCGAAGCTAGCTACATTACTAATTCCGAAGTCCGAATCCAGCAGTCAATCAAAAATCGAAAGCCTAAGCCCGAATACCGATCTCCACGTGAGTCGTGCCATCCAGCATCCGAACTCCGAATTCTACATCACCGAAGCCATCCAGCCACCGAAGCGAACATACGAAGTCACTCCGAACTCCGAGTCACCGCTACTGCAGCCATCCAGTCATCGCAGCCATCGTCAATTCCACATTACCACGAATAATCCGCAGCGAAAATAAAAGTGTAAAGATTGTGATAATTTCGTAACCAAGAAAATAGAGAGCAAGTTTTTACAGATATACCGAATATCTATCTTCTTTCTTTCTTTGCATAAACAAAATACAACATTTTCCCTCATCTGGAAAAACTTGCGCTTCTCGTGCTAAAGCACCTGGAGCAGTTTTTCCAAAACTTCCTACTAGCCAATCGTTAAAGGTTACTTTGTATACTTTCTGGGCGATTTTTGGGAAACTCTTTGATATCACAAAGGGTTTCTTGCTATCTATAAGCCCAGGAAGACTTAGTAGACTATCCTACCATTCCACTTCTCTCCCCTAGGAAAAAGTACATAGTTTGTTAGGGTCGTCCCGAGTTATTAGATTTTCGGATCTAGACTCGAAAGGAATAACCGTCGATTCATTTCACGATTGTAATGTCTTTGGAAGATGATATTTCATACTAGAAAATGAAGTACAGTACTTAAAAGATATTCAAATGGGCTCTGGTTTCTTGGATAATTACTAGTCTAGACTTTCACAATGATTCTGTGTGATTTTTAGGTCTACGAGGTAAATCGAGAATTTGGTCATTTTTTGTTATTACAAATTTAATTTAATTAATAATTTACGGTAAAACATACATCTCTTACCTGTAAAGTTGTAATAGCTAAAATATCTTAGGAGTTAAAGACATGGCTACAATGTGTATCGATTTTTTTTCGATAACGGGTAAAGCAAAAAATCAATCAGCATTCCTTGTTAAAGTAACAAATTAGCAACCAAATATTTGCAAAATTTCTACGTTTGAACAATATGGATAGTGCTTTTCAATAAGGGGTTGCAATATTATTACTTTGGAAGAGACCATCTTATAGCACCAAATTAGCAACAAAATATGACACAAGAAAATGGAGTTACAATGAAAAAAATAAAGTAAGAAATAACTTACAATTGCCTGTTGGTCAACACCGTTGGGTGGTGGAGGAGGACTAAAACTGGATTGCGTCGGTTGACCCTGTGTTGCAGGATGTGGAGGTCCAGGTGTCTGTGGAACTTGAGGTCCACCAGTTTGTGGTTGCTGCTGTGCACCCGTGCTTTCTTCCTTGGCAGCAATCGGCGGTGGTGGTTTCACTTCACCTGCTGCTCCAGCTGAACTGACAACTCCGCCAACCCCATTCACCGGAGGAGGAAATACTCCCCCGCCATAGGGTGCAGCCATCCCTGTCTGCACCATGTGCTACAAAAATCCATGCTCTTTAAGTTATGCGCTATTTAAGATCTAAAACTTATATGTTATATATTGTCCGATTGAACTGAGGCCGCTCTGTTCACCTGGATATATATAAATAAATAATTTATATTGTATTTAAGCGTTATTTCATTGGTATGTCTAGATTTTTTTGTAAATGTGAAAATTAAAATGAAATTAATTTAGTCCCGAAAATGCGGAAATAAAGTATAAAAAGGAATCTAGAGCTTCTTTTGTTCAGCCTTTTAAGTCAATAAAGTAGCCTTTACAGTTCAGTCAGGTACAGAGAAAATGATCTGTTTCTAACTCGCATTAGAAAATATGTTCCGAAAACACATTTCAAATCTTGATAAACATTCTTATAGTATTAACTTTTATAGTAATTATATGATCAAAAAAGAGATTTTCTTCTTAAATAGAATAAGAAAAACATTCTTGAGGTTGAAATTTCAAATATAAATTTTCATATAAAATATTTTAATTTAGAATATAATAAAACACACGGATTCCTTTCAGAAAATACTTATTACAGAAAATAGTCATTCACCACCTAAAATTAAATATGATAAAGTACACCATAGTAAATTGATTAATTCCGCTAATCACCTTTCTAATAATTAGACACCCTACGCATTTTGGAAACGTTAATTTTGTACAAAGAAAAAATTTTGCTTATGAAATACTCTTACTCTGTCTAATAATAAAGAAAAACGACTGGTTAACCTTTTCAATGTTTAAATCCTTTCTTTTGCAATGGACGTTCTCTCGCTTGGCAAATCTGTAATTTCACAAGAATTTTGGAGCTTCCGTTGATGAATATAAGAAAATTGGAACCACACATCAAAATTTTATTGGCTAAAAGTTTTCCTCATTTCGTTCCAGCTGTCACTTACATTATATTTATGCACTTCATGCAGATTGGCTATAAATGTCTTTTTCATAAGAAGTGCTCCCTTCTTAAGGTTTCTTTCCAATAAAGTAGATAAACAACGCCGATTCTGGTCCCCCTCCCCCCCCCCACCACTCGTCCTTTTGCACACCTGTGCTGAGATTAGTCGAGCCGAGCAGGTGCCAACAACGTCACAAGTTTTCTAGAATATACTAGAAGGTTCTAGAAGTTAAGCTACGCACATACCGGATATTGCATCATACCAGAGAGAGAGAGAGAGAGAGAGAGAGAGAGAGAGAGAGAGAGAGAGAGGGAGGGAGAGAGGAGAGA
Source organism: Megastigmus dorsalis (assembly GCA_900490025.1). Classification (NCBI taxonomy): domain Eukaryota; kingdom Metazoa; phylum Arthropoda; class Insecta; order Hymenoptera; family Megastigmidae; genus Megastigmus; species Megastigmus dorsalis. The sequence goes on along the minus strand of UELU01137970.1, from coordinate 4,217 downwards.
GCTGTGCAATGGAATTTATTTTTCACAAATTAATACAACATTTAATTTTCCTTATCCGGGAAAACTTGCGCTTCTTGTGCTAAAGCACCTAGAGCAGTTTTTCCAAAATTCCTCCTAGCCAATCATTAGAGGCTGCTTTATAAGCTTTCTGGGCGATTGTGAGACACTCTTTGAAATCACAAGGGTTTCTTACTATCTATAAGCCTAGGAAGACTTAGCAGTCCATCCTGTCAATTCTACTTCTCTCCCATAGGAAAAGTACATAGTATGTAAGATCTAGTCTTGAAAGGTCCCAACCGTCGATACATTTCGACAGGTCGATTCATTTCGACAAGTTGCGCAACAGCGCGACGTAACACTAACTTGACATCGCATTTTCACGTAATCGCTTGGCTTAAATAAAATTCTTGTAGCACGACGTCTAGTAATTTGCCGTTGACTAGAAACTTTTTCAGCTCGTCATTAAAAAATAAACACTCTAAGCAGGTTTAAAAATTTCGGCTTTATTGATGTTAACAATAAAGTGGGCTTTATCAATGAAGAACTTAAAATACTCACGAAAAAAGAATTTTTTTATCATGCGGCTCTGCTTCCTACATCTATAAAGTTAAGGAAATATTCTTGTGTGCGAACGAATATGAAGTTCGAATTACTTACTATTGATTCCGCTACAATTCTTTTCCAACATTTTCTTACACATAGCAATTTTTTATGTTAAAATTTTTTTCGAGAAGTTATGATAAAAAGTAAAAAAAAAAAGAAAATTTTGCGGTTAATTCTGTGCCCATTGATTGGGTAATGAACACAATTGTGTCCCCCTTCCCTATTCTGTGCCTATGTAAAAATGTACGTTCTGTATGTATAAACTTACCTTTAAAATTATAAAAAAAAATACTTAAAATACTCATATTACTATTCATTAATAATAATTAACCTATTAAGTCCAGAAATGACGAATTATTTTTCTTAAGTTTGAGCTTGAATAATTTAATGAAAAAGACAAAAAATTTTTTTTGGAAAATACTCTTTCCTACTATTTGCGAGTATGCTCTACACGATGCAATAATTTCAAAAACTTACAAATTTTATTTTCAAATAATAATTAACAAATTAAAAAAGAATGCGTTTTTTTGAAGCTATTTTTTTAATCGAAAAATAGAGTGGGAAAAAATTGTTTTTTTCCGCTCAGTCCCTGAGGAGGAGCCGGAGCGGGCTCGAAACGTCGGGCATGTTTGGGTGGTGGGCGGCGGTCACATTGTCCTTTACTAACAAAAGTTTATTTCAGGGTTAAATATAGTTTATTTCAGATTCTTCGGGGGTGATTGTAAACAAGGGCAATCTGATTGCCCATGAATATTGATTAGACTGTAAGACCGATGGAAAGATCTTTGTCAGTTTATGGGGTTGCTTAACATTAATATAAAAATTTCCTGTTGAACTTCAACTGCCATGATCACTTCTGATCATAATTATGAGTGGATACCTTCGCGGTATCATTGCGAAAAAAAATCGAGAAAAAATTTTTTTCGAAAATTTTCTCGTGTTTTATAATTAAATCGGCCATATTTTTTTTTCTTGAGGTTAAATCGTAATTCTGACTACGGATTCTGAAAGAGAAAGAAATTTCACGTCTGAATATATCAAAGCAGAAATTTTTCAAAGCAGATAACATAAGAAATAATCATGTTGAAAACTTACTCGAAATTTGGGCAGTTTGGGTATTAATGGGTTAACCCAACCCTTTCGTACACATAAGAGGTACAACTATGGTGCAGGAAAACTATTTCCACTATAAGGGGTTCCGACCTGCGCTGAATACGAATCCGGCGTCTGATTTCAAAAATTCAAGATGGCGGATCCAATATGGCGGACAACATATCGAAAATATCAATATTTTGCGAAAAGAAAAATTTTATCGTATTTTACGTCAAAAAACAAATACAAATTGTTCTTGGTGCTTTTTTTTATTTATCGCATAGTTTTCGAGAAAAAAATTCATAAAGTTTGCATATGACAATAGAGGCCGTCTATTCCATTCGTGCACATAAGAGTTACAGCTAGGTGCAGGAAAACTGTTTCCACTATTAGGGGTCCCGACTCACGCTGAATCCGAATCCGAGGTCAGATTTTGAAAATTCAATATGGCGGATCCAATATGGCGGACAACATATCAAAAATATCAATATTTTGCGAAAAGTAAAATTTTATCGTATTTTACGTCAAAAAACAAATACAAATTGTTCTTGGTGTTTTTTTCATTTATCGCATAGTTTTCGAGAAAAAAATTCCTAAAGTTTGCATATGACAATAGAGGCCGTCTTTTCTATTCGTGAGGGCTTAACAATTCAGAGCTACGTAACTGTTACGTGCACGAAAGGAATAACATATAGAAGCCCACATGTCGTCTATTGTCATATGCAAACTATATGAATTTTTTTCTCGAAAACTGTGCGATAAATAAAAAAAAACACAAAGAACAATTTGTATTTGTTTTTTGACGTAAAATACGATAAAATTTTTCTTTTCGCAAAATATTGATATTTTCGATATGTTGTCCGCCATATTGGATCCGCCATCTTGAATTTTTGAAATCAGACACCGGATTCGTATTCAGCGCAGGTCGGAACCCCATATAGTAGAAATAGTTTTCCTGCACCATAGTTGTAACTCTTATGTGCACGAAAGGGTTAATACAGTAGTCGGTTCTGAGATAGTTCATATTATTCAGTCCAAAATTACATTAATCCATATATTTATTTACTTTCAAAGATAGATGTTAGAAAATTGACGAGTTAGACTGGCTACTTAGATAGCCGACCTGTGCAAACGCGTTCCGTTAAAGGCTCAGTAATAAACAATCAATGGTAATGGTGTAGAAGAAAATATAATTGTAAATTTGTATGTACAGCTATTTTATTAAATCACATTCTATAATAAAATTGGGACACGTAATTATTGCGAGACACGATATTACGCGCCTTCGCGAGCCACGACCGGACATACGCGGTTAATGTAGCTAACTATAAACTGACAAAGATCTTTCCATCGGTCTTACAGTCTAATCAATATTCATGGGCAATCAGATTGCCCTTGTTTACAATCACCCCTGAAGAATCTGAAATAAACTATATTTAACCCTGAAATAAACTTTTGTTAGTAAAATACAATCTGACCGCCCCCCACCACCCAAACATGCCCGACGTTTCGAGCCCGCTCCGCTCAGTCCCTGAGGAGGACTGAATCGCCGCGCGCGAGCGAGGGAAGGACCTACCGAAGGTGCTCACGTAAGCATCCGCGAGTGTGAGCGAGAGAGAGAGAGAGAGATGACGCGATCGGCAAGATCGCAGCCAGCGCTCGAATAGCTCTAGAGAGATAGATAGATAGACAGATATATGTTTATTTGCATATAAATACAAAAAAGATTGTTACAATGTACATAAAATTGTATAACATATATATATAAAAGACAGTCTTCATTTTTCGCTAATATAAATATTGAACTTAGTTTCTATCTATGATATCACAGTATAAGTTAACATTTTAATACGAAAATCAGTCTTACACAAAATCAGTCAATAAAAAAAAAAAAATCAGTCTTAAAAATGTTTAACAGGTAATATCACAGAGCGTCTTATCTTAAAATACAAACAAACAAGGTAAATCAAGCGGTCTATATCTATCAGTCAATTGTATTCTAAAATTTAAACATTCACTCATTGCACACATTCACTCATTCACGCTAATAAATACACTCACACAATTTAAAAACGATGTATAAGGGACAAAAACAAAATAACTTAACATAAAGAAAACTTATCTGCTTGTGCCCTGTGCGAGTGTAAGTCTATAGAATACTATGACCACAGGCCCCGTCTCTGGGTGACTAGATATCGAGTTCGAGGAGGTGTTTAAGGATCGCCGTCTTAAATCCGCGCAAAGATGGAAGGTTGCGCAGATTTAGTGGGAGAGAGTTCCAATAGCGCGCACATTGGACCTGGAAAGATCTCATACCAGCTTCTGTACGCATTCTTGGCACCGAGTTCTTGTGCATCACCCCTGCTAGTGCACCTGGACTGGTGTTTACTGAAAAATGCCGCTAAATAACTTGGTTCATTGAGTCGAAGGATTTTATACATAAGGATGGCGGCAAAATACATCCTTCGACTGTCAATGCGCAACCAGCCCAGCTGCTGTCTATAGGGGGTGATGTGCTCATC